>JAGDFM010000330.1:0-46403 GCA_019155715.1 Phytophthora pseudosyringae
CGTCGTTGTGGGCTGGTGCATTGTCTGTGACAACCACGGTGGGGACGGCATTTGCGAGAATGAATGAAATGGTCAAGGTAGTGTTGGTTGCGCGGGCTCTTTGGCGCTAAGAAGGCGAGCAGTTCGCGCCAAAATGAGGAGATTTGCACTTTGGCTGGAAAGTGTACCCACCCGTTTTGCAAATCATGAAAAATGCACTTTTTGTGGCATTACTCAAAAGACTATTTTTCCCCACTTTCCAGTTTGGTTGGTAAACTTTGCAACTTGACCGGGAAATGGTGTAATTACGCCATAATTAACTGCCTGCCCGCCAAAATAGGTGAAAGGCACAAATACATGGATTTGACTCACGGCTACTGACCGTGATCTCGCTGTCTGAAGCGTACGACTTGCAGGTACCGTAATCTCGGTGTTGACTGTCACCCTTTGTTAATTGTCACTCTCTCTATTCATCCAATCAGCGAAGGCATTTTTGCCAGCTGCGAAAACTTTGTTAATTGTCACCCCGCCAAAAAACCTCAGCCATCCAACCAGTGTAAATACTACCTGGAGACTACCACATCCGCCACCACACCACCACGATGCGAGTCGCTGCTAAGGGCAAGAGTAGGACGCCGACCAAGTACAAGAATACTGCTGAAACATTCATGTTTAAAGCCGCTGTCTTGGCTTCATACGACACGCAATCTATCGGAGCTCGACCTGCTCGAGTGGCTCGTGGCTGTGCGCCGTAACGGCATGCCAGTGTCGGCGACGATGTTGCAGCAGGAGGCGCTGGAGGCTGCTAAAATGTACGACGTGCCCCCAGCTGCCTTCGGCGCCTCTGCTACATGGATGAAAGCGTACCTTACTCGCTACAGCCTTTCGCTCAGAGCGAGAACTCGCCAGGGGCAGTCCCCGCCAGCTGACTCCGCTGCTGTAGCGCAAGAATTTGCTGCAACACTGCGCCGCTGCATCGTTGAGGAGGGCATTGCAATCGTCTACAACGCCGACCAAACGGCCGACAACGGCCAACAACGAGCTGGCAGAGATACTCGAGTCGTTGTCGTGCGTCGACGCGAGGTGGCCTGGGATGACGACGTTGTAGGTCGCTACCTTTAATTTGATGTGTCCACACCAGATATTTTGCACATGAGGTTTTCCTTAAACATGGGTAGGCTGCACTCATGGGGTGACAGTTAACACCGAGATTACGGTATCTTCAAACGGGGTGTTTATAAAAAGCACCCACTTGTTATAAATTGGGTACTCCTGGAAATATCTAACCGGGCAGTGCTGATAGCAGTCTATCGATTTCACTATAAAACTGCAACTGGGCATTTGCAAATATATAGATAAATGTATAGAGACACTGAAGTTAGTGGGAGTAGGCTAGAGCAACAGAAAATACACGCTACAAAACCTGCATGTTCTGTTTGCTTCGGTGTATTTTCAGTATTTTCAAGAATATATGGATTCAGCACATCAGCATCTGTCACGCAGCTGCGCTGGAAATCTATATAACTTCCGCATTTTTTCCGTGGGAGCAAAAATCAGAAAATTTTCACGCTGTCTGAGCCCTCCATTCCAAGACTCCCCACCCTCGAGAACAGGCAAGAGAGAAGGTCGCTGTGCTGTCTTGGCGCCATGGTATGCTGTGAACACTCAGTGCTTCCTGCATTCAGATCCAGTTATCTAATAAGTTGTTGTACGCCACGTACAGCCACCCGAATAAGTGCTTTCCCCGTATCCCGGACATACCAAACGGCGCAAGGCCCCGCTCCTCCACCACCCACGCTGTCGCATCAGCAGTAGGCAGAGGCAAAGCGCGTAACGATCCGGTTGGAGAGTCGTGTGGCGCAGGCGGGCATCGCGCCGTCAGCTCGACGACTCCCTCAGCTTGACCAAGGTGTGAAGCATGGCGGGAAAAGGCTAACGCCGAATCAGGAGCGTGTGCTTGGCGCGACGTACGGCGATCGTGTACGCGCACGCGGCCAGGACAACGAGGATGAAAGGTGAGAATCCAAGTTGCTGCGGACTTTGCAAGCTACGGAGAGAGAGCGCTCGGATTCTGTCATCAGCGAAAAGCTGGCCGATGTGCTGAAAGCACTGGAGCCAGGACAAGAGCAGGATGTCAGCTCGGACTCAAGTTATGAAGACGATCGCGTGCCACCGAAGATCAATCTAAACCAGATCGAAGCAGTACTGACGAGCCCGAAGCACAGTCGACCAACGCGAGTTACGGAGGGCAGACAGAGGTCACGTGATTCTTTACTAGCGGAGGTGCCGGAACATCTTGACGAGGAGGACGAGCAAGCGTCTCACGGTGATACTGACGACATGGTCTACATGGAAGACAGCGATACGGAGGAGTTGGACGCTGATGAGGTGGAAACCGACGAGGTGGGGAATCTAAGTGAGGCGACGAAGGTGGGTGCTGTACGTCACGAGAAAACTTGAGGTAGCGCAGTTCGATCTGAGGAAGATGAACGGACCGAAAACACACCAAAATCAAACCGAAGGATGCAGAAGAAACCAGCACGCGTACCGATGAATGCTGTTCTGGAGGTCGCAAGCCGCGAGATAGAGGTGCCAGTTGACGGAAGTTTTTTTAGGGCTTTCCGCTGAACTGGGACTCGTGGGAAAAGTTCTTGGAGGTGTTCTCGGAGTTTCAGAAGCAGACTTTCCAGATGTTTTCCTGGCCAACTAGTACTTCTGTCGTCGCGCGAAACCGGTGTATCGCGAGGGAGCAAGAGAAGGCACGCGTGAAGATGGAAAAGGACGCTAAGAAGAACGGACAGCGATCACCAGGCCGTCAGATCACTGGTGGCACTCTTCTTCCAGTCTCGTGGGTGAAGTACAGCAGGACATTCCTGTGCACGCACGCCATGCCGTACGAAAGCAAGGGAACTGGACAGAGAGATCACTGGTCAGTTCGTTCTACCAGTTGCACAGCACACGTAAATGTTCGTGTACGCATGCGACCCAGCGGGCTTGGGTTCCACTTAGTTGCGAAAGCGTCCGGTTTTCACGATCACCAACTTACTGAGCACCAGTGGTACAATTACACCGAGAACCGTCGTATCCAGGATCCCAGCTTCGACGAGACGTGGCAGTGATGTCCAAGGCTGGTGCAAAACCTCGAGGGATTCTTGGGTATCTTCGCGCTAAGACAGGTACAGGATTCGAACGTTTTGTACATGTTCGGTGTATATCGGGTGACTGATTTCATGATTTGTTTGGTATTGGCAAGCGCACATCACTCGAGGACGTGCACAACATGTTACAAGAAGTGAAGCACAAGTATTGTGGAGGAAGAACATAAGCTGAACGTACCTAGGCCGTTTTAAATGAATTCATGGAGACTGCTACAGGCAATTCTTCCGAGTTCATCGTAGACAGCGCCAGTAACGTGGTTCGTGTGGTCACGTTCCAGTCGGCACGCCAGTAGAGGTTGTTTGCTGCGTTTCCAGAGGCCATCTTGGTAGACTCCACGCACGGCACGAATGTGAACCGGTACAAGCTCTTCAGTTTTGCAGTGCACGATGTCTTCGGAAGGTTAAGACAAGAAATGCGATGGCAACACCTCAAATACACCGAACTTATTATATCTTTTTGGTGTGATGTATTTCGTAGGGTCAGTACATGCAACACACACTTGTTAGGACGGAGGAGAAGGCGAACCTTGCGTTGGCAGTCGAAGCATTCAAGAAAAATAATCCGGACTGGTCTTGGTGATGACGGACAAAGCTCTGCACGAGAAAGAAGTGCTGAACGAAGGCTGGCCCAATGCAACCCAATTGCTATGTCGTTGGCATGTTGAAATCTGGCTGAAAAGACAGTGTTCTCGCTTAGGTGGAGTTGGTAACACGGAAACCAAGCAACTGAAAGTGATCATGAAAGTATTAGTGAATGCAGAGTCCCAGCAGGAGTATGACGATTACAAGGACGCGTTACTGGAGACCGTCGGCAACGACAAAGACAACCACTTGTACAAGAGTTTCATGCAGCACTGGGACACTACAATTGATAAATGGGCACGCATATATAGATATGGCATCTGCCGATTTAAACCTAAATAACTTATACATGGCATTATGACGGTGTAGTATAGGGCATCGGTAGGGCACTATACAAAAACCAAGCTTAAATGTAGAAACGTGTATTCAAGAAGCATATTAAGTCATTACGGAGGCTTAATCGCAAGCCTGTGTCTGTCGGGGCACGTTTTCGTGGACCTTAACCTCTGCTCGGGCTCGCAATACTGCTGCGTATGTAGTGCCCCTTTCAGAGAGAAGTTTGAAAGCCTGCTTTTTGAAGGAGGTTCCTCCCATTTCAATTGAGAAAAATCACTATCCACAGTGGATGTCCCTGGAAACGTCGTTGCGAGCCCACCAACAATTTTTCTCAGCATAGGAAAGGCTTTTTCAACTGCATTCCAGCTTTCTTCGAATGTTGAGATACCAAAAAAACCCAGCTACAACAAGGGTCAGTAGATGTACGAGGTTCACAACCCTCACAACCAACAAGGCGTCGTTACCAAGAGAGCGCGGAATCCATTTTGTCGAGATCTGCGCTCGACCAACTTCAAAAGGGCACCTCCCCAAAATAGAATAGGGCGCTTTTGCCCTTTTGAGCGCCAAATGTCCTATCTATAAATGCCTCTGAATGGGTGATGTTCAAGCGCGGTGGCGTGCCTCACTTAAAGAATCACACCTACAACCGTCTCGAGTCGAAGTGGGGTCGCGTGAAGGAGATTGTCGACGGCAACTTTACGATTGACGAGCTGGTGTCCATGCTGATTACGCGGTGGAACGTTATCTGGCAGAGCTTCATCGCGTCGGTAGCCGTCCTCCAATGACGGAAGACCCCGAGTTGACTGCGATAGCTATGCAGCTTAGTGGTTATGCATCAAAATGGTTGCACAGCAGCACAAGTTGGCTGTTGGTTCCAGTGCCTCGTACGACATCGAGGTTGACGGGGTGAAGACAATGCTTCGAAACCCAGCGACAGGAGGAACGCATGAAGTCGACACACGCGTACGCTTTCTGTGTAGTTTTGGTGGTTATATGTTTTAGCTTCTGACTATTCCTTTGGTATTGTAGCTCTCCACCTGCAACTATATTTTTATGCGGACCTGCTTGATGCCTTGCCGGCACGTAATGTACGCCCGAAGCAAAGCGAATTACGAGACAGTCATCCCGCCAATGAGGGCGTTCTCATCAAGATGGATTGTGCAGAGTCCTGCAAACAATATTGATGAAGGCGATGTATCCGTAGGAGCCTCAACCACGTGAACGGTCCACCCATTAAAGTGCTACCACCCGTCGACAGAGATACCAAGTACAGTCGCAGCAAGCAGCTCACCGAAACGATAATCGATGTGATGTCTCTCCAACCATCGACCACATACCGGCTGGGAATGAAGTGGCTTGAGGGCTTTCATACGGCTGCCCACACAGGAAAATTAGAAGAGTTCACGGGCCAGAAGTTGGCAGACACGTCAAGCGGTTTCCCCAGTCTGTCGCCAATTTCGGTCGCTGGCGGTGTCTCCATTTCTCAGCTGTCGTTTGCCGAACCCAGTGGCAACACCCTTCTTGAAGACGTCCACTCTAACCCTAAAAATTCAGGATTGGGTCTTGCAATCACAATCCCGACTCCTCCAACCGCCACAGTGTCAAAGTCAGCGGCCGTGCAAGTTGACGAAAACGGAGCTACAATGAAATTCCCGTTGGAGATGGAGAAAAGCACCGCCCAGGCGCCCATTGTGTTCGCCTCACCGCCTAAGCGAAGGGGGCTGTCGAGGCGCGCAGAGAAGAAGGAATAGTCGCAAAAGGTGAAGTTAACCGTATCAGGACGTGTATCAGTGAAGGGAAAACGCGAGCAGTTAAGCTGTCACAGATGGAAATCACACGGGGGCCCTACAGCAGAAGTACAACCATGCCACTCGTTAACGTACTGGGGCTTCCAACTGTGGAAATACGTGGAGTCCTGATGGTGCGCAGGTACAATATCGGACAGCCGGTGCCCACCGTCAAAGCCATACCGCAGGCTGATAGGATTCGCCACGCCATTCAGGCCATCGATGAAACGAAGAATCACGATTTGTTAGCGAGATGGGATGACTTTGGATGCGTGACGTACGGACAGCTGAAGTTGATGGAAGACGTGGTCACGGCAAAGAACAACTTCAAGATCGTTCAGGCAACTGTCGATTGGATTGAGAAACTCGAGTTCCAGGTTGATTGCATTGTGGAGCCCTTCAAAGACACCCAAGACATCACCAAGGTAACACGATATGGAAACCGAACCAACCCCAAAAGGCCACAGAACTAACACCAAATTTAGGTTCGTGTGTGCTTGCTTAGGAGGATCACAAAAAAACAGTCGAAGACCTGAATCTAGGCAAGTGGTTCACTCGGGCGGCATGCCCAGTTTGGCAGCGAGTTTCTGGACTTTCGCGAAAATGTATGACTACACTCTGGTTCTATCATTGGGGGACTCTTCATGCTGAGAGAAACCTACGAAGCTGTTGGTGTTGTGAATCCTCGGTTCCTCGATTTTGAGACTACGGAGCAAAGGATGTGCATTGCACGGGCGTATGGAGCGGCTGCTCCTGGAGTCAAGAGCGTCGTCAGCTTCGTGAACCTCGGCCATCACTGGGGTGCATTCTTCGTAGACGTCCCTACGTGAAGATGTTTTTTTGTTTGACCCTATACAATTGCAGAGTAATGTGACCACACTCAAGAACGCGGTGCGCACGGTGATTGAGGAGATCTTGCACATGACGGACTAACTCCAGATCGAGGTCATTAACGGATGCAAGCAGAAAGACAGCTCGTCGTACGGCCTGTGGTGTTTGGTGGCGCTGGAATTGCTGCTATTTGGCGCCGACCCGGACAATTGGAGCGACTTCTGGGGCGATTCTCTTTACGATGTCGTTGGCTACTTAAGAATGCGATACTTGCACAAGGTAATCAGCCTGCAAAGTCACTTTCCTGTGGTGGACGACACCGACGAGTAGGCTACGTCGAAACTCTGTAGCTTGCTTGTAGCTTGCTTGGGTCGAGACTTTTATCTTCAACATGTATGCAATGTGTAAATCAACTTTTGGTGTCAACCAAAACAAAACCAAAAATTACCAAATGTGAGGGACTTAGAGTTTTTCGGGAAACTATCGCTGTCGGTAACGCGGAGCCTAAATTTAAGAAAACACAACTGCGTGATACATATCATACTTAAATCCTATAGAAAGTCAACTGTTTTATAGCGCATACGCTTCCAAGCCTAGATTTGATTCGCTCTTTTCAGGGTGCACTATACAGAACGGTCGTAATACGCACACTCCCCTATATAGTACCAACGGTGACTAAGCTATTCAAGGGCGTACTTTCTGTTATCTACAGAAACGAGACCGTACCCATCATTTTCATTGATTGCACATACACCGACCTCCATTTTCATCTATTCATTTTCTGTTGCACCAGAACGATCCGGAGTTAGTGTTGCTACGGGGGTAGCTCACCTCATTTAGCCGTTACTGCTTGGTTCATTACCTTTGCTGCCTTTTGGCTTTGTCATTCCAAACTATGTTCCCAACCGCCACCAGCTCGAAATACTGCCAGGCATGGAGTTCATCTTCGATTACACGGTTGTTGTGTCATCTGTGTTGTGGGCCGCTCAACTTATTTAGCGTACTGACATCTCCCTCCACAGTGTGTGTTCCAGGTGCGATGTTTGCCAGTCCAACACAGAAAAGTGGTTAGGACTAGTAGATCCAACACGCCACTCACATTAACCTTATTCCAGATAACGTCAAATGCCTGCTCATAAACACTTCGGCGGGGGTCATGCTGCTTCCTGTAGGTGCCGAGGTATTGATTGATATGTGTCCAGAGTCGCCGAGCGCCGTTCTACCAAACTGTTCCTGTAGCTTGCTTTCGTGTGTTACAAACAGAAATCGAAGTTCACCACACCAGAGGTGTTTTACGTACTCCCGTGTTCATATCCAACTTAAGTAGATCAGGACCGAAATAGCTGCTGTAATACCCGCTACGAGTCGGTGCAGATTGGTAGTGTGGGTAGCAGCCTAGCAAGTATTCCTTTGGTCGACGGCTTTGTGTTCAATCACGCCGTCACGAAGCAGCAGAGCTTGATGCCCCTTGAGACGCTTCGCTTCCGCGGCAATAACAGGATAAGCTCCACCTAACGTGCGGTTTCTTTGTCATAGTTACTCTCATACCATATCCACATAGGCACCCCGCGGACGAGGCTCTTGCAGCCCCCTTTTCGCCTTGCGCAGCCAGGAATGCCCCGTACATGAAACCGCAAAGTCTTGCGATGGAGTTCAGGTTGGTTACAACGACATTACTGCACATATTACCATGTATTATGCCATATCCAGAGTTCTGGACCACTAATGAAGGCTGTATTGCGTGCATCGAGACGTACAGCAGTAAAATATAAGTGTCAACATGGCTTTTTCATAGTTCGAAATGGGTATTCCTGGTGATCTCAAATTGGACTGTTCGTCCTTTTATGTTACTACGACCAGTTTGAAGATGCCTGATGATTTGCATACTACCGTACCGTATTCCTTCTGTGCTTACTGAGTCAGTGTCAGTAATACTGACACCCATATTCACGATTTGAATGGTACTAGTACACTACTACCGACCAGAAAATTACCTTCACAAAAAAAATATGTGACGTTCGCGAATGTGGTATACTTCCTGTTTAACAGTGTGGCACACACGCAAAATGTGGTGTACTTTCTGTTTCACACTGGCACTGTCAGCTGGCGCGTAAGGTAATACAGCACAACAATTGCTGAGTTGTGATTGGTTGTTTGGATTGGCAATACAGACGTCCCCGCCTAATCCGGAATTGCGACCAGCCATTTACCTTTCATATATAGTTCAATAGTGCAATGACGATTTGCTGCCCCCCCAAATTTACTGAGTTAAATCAGATATTGCAGGAAAGTGCCGTCTTGCGGGAAACAGACATGTATACCGGTACACGAATTGCTAGAATTAAGTAACTCAGTACAATCTGCATCTATGGGACACCTGTGCGAACCTTGCAACCATCGCAGTCTTTATTGGTCCCACCTTTCCGGATTAGGCGGGGGAAACTGTAATGACTCATTACCAATGAATGCCCGTCAATAAGCACAGAAGGAATACGGTATGCAAATCGAGTATATTTCGTACTTAATATGAGTTTGACGATACTTCTGGATGTGGTAGGATATCGCCACACCTCCGGCAATACTTAAACTTACTATTGAAGTTTATTATTGACCAATAGATTGGATTACTTGGTATTATATCTGCTTTAGCGAATCAAATTGATCTACGCGAACAAATTTGACCAATCCGATAGGTCGCAGATTGGTGACAGCCTCGCAGCTACACCTCCAATGCATCGGGTCGGAGAAAGCACTGAAATTAATGATCTCTATCTACAGATGGCAAAATATTCGCATATTTCTCGAATAGTACCCAAGCGCCGGCACCTCTGACACAAGATGAGCCTGAATGACCTCGCACCAGTAAAAATTACGCTTGCTCGCGAGTTCGCAGCGCGCTTATTTATGAAGTTTATCGGGGAGAAATACGTCAGTTGGGAGTACGTGGAACTGGCAAACAGCGCGAGCGTGTCGCAATTGTCCTGGAAGCTGTGGTGAACAAGTCAACGTGCACCTCGCATTCAAGGAGGGCCGTAAGTGAAAACCATTAGCTCGAAACTCGGTCATGCAGTACTACCGACATGCTAAAAACTGGTTGATGGACTAGTTCCCTCAGCATCGAGCGGTCATTAACAAGACGTTGCTCAAGAAGGGACAAACACTGGAACGCTATTGCTTGAATAGGGTCAAGCGCCTTAATATGGCTCCTGCGCGCGCGAAGAACGCGCTAGTCTAGATGATGATGTATCTCTATTCGACTGCTGTTACCACCGCAGACTACCTGGACGCTGCACTGCTCTTCTTGCTCTGATTTCTTTTCGGGCGAGGGCGTCGGACCTTACGCTGCTTCGCAAGGCTAACCTGTCCAGCGGCGCGGGCGATGTCTTCTTCGTGCGCTTCATGTGGGTCAGGTGCAGCGGGGCTGCGTAGCGTAGTGCATCAGAGAAAGACGTATGACTCTCCGAGTCTGAGCTGGCGGTTCTCCGAACCCCGAAGTTTCTGCAGAGGCTTAGATCCCGCTAGTAACTAATTTGTGGCTCAACGAGTCCGTATTCCTAACCCTAGGTAAATACACTCGTTGATGCTAAACTGAACTGTTATTGGTTCGCATATCTGCAGCAAAGCCGCCTGTGGTGTAAATGTACGCCTCTAACTATTTGTCATAGTTAAATCTAGTCAAATGCATATCGAGTGGCTCTAAAGCCAGTAACTGAGATCCTGTTAATTGAAGAGGAACCAAATATCACTCCCGTCAAGGTGACACGTAGTATTGCTACACTGCCTGCGACCATACTACGTGCGATCTCCGTGTAACCCCGTTACACTATCCCCCTCTGAAACACTGTATCCAGGACGGTCTGATTGCATCAATCTCTCGAGACCGATCCGAGACCGTTCACTGTCTGATCTGCATCGAGTATCCATACTCGATGCGAACAGCTAACTGGTCCTTAGACCGTGCTCACTCGCCTCGCGACAGCAGCCCTCGCCGCGGACCAAGCCCACGTTTGTCTCCGACACCTTCGCCAACTCCGTCGTTCCGTTCGGAAGAGGTGTCTGACCACGCGCCACAAACCGCCACAAGGCTCTCGGTGTCTGAGTATCACTCGACGCACAAGTGTCGACATGGTCAGAGGATCATGGGTGGCGATGCTTCAGAGGGCAGCTCCCCCGTGCACTACGCGCAAAGATACCCTCTTCGAGAATATAAGAAGGGTGAGGAACCCGGCCCTTCCCCGGGCAGACCTTGATCTCTTGGCGATACCAGATCGATTCTCCTGCAAGCTACGCCTCTCGGCGAAGGAGGCAGACGTAATCCAGCCCACCGGAGGAGTGTAAACTTGTCTTGGACTTATAATGGTATGACCAGTTAGTTATATGTCGGTGTCTTCGAGAAGTCTCTTCGGAATCCCCCCTTTGGTTTTCTACACGATCCTTTACAAATACCTAGTGATTTGAAGTCGTTTCAGATCTCCCAGCGACTCATCATCGAGATCCTGGTTTAACCCTTTCATGCGCCATATAGGTAAATTATAAAGCTAGGTCATGTAATTATTAAAGAGCACAGTGAAAGCCATTTTACAAAACCAC
The DNA here is from genome assembly GCA_019155715.1 of Phytophthora pseudosyringae. Taxonomy (NCBI): domain Eukaryota; phylum Oomycota; class Peronosporomycetes; order Peronosporales; family Peronosporaceae; genus Phytophthora; species Phytophthora pseudosyringae. Next base: position 11,264 of record JAGDFM010000330.1, read on the forward strand.
GGTACTGTATGTGCCCATCTCCTGTAGTATTTCAACTTGAATGATTTGCTGGACGTAATGGACTCTCCAGTTACAGAAGTAGGTAACTTACAATTCCATAACTGGGTAGATCAGCAGACACCTAGCCGTGTGATGATGTATCGCTCTATGATTAGTCGAAAGTGGGATCCAGACCCATTTAGACCTATCAGCAGTCGACTTGTATTTGAGTGGTTCACATTAGACCAAGGGCTCCCCCCCGGTCCTAATACTAAAACAGAGTTAAATTTTCCCCAGACTTAATACTTGGTTCAGCTTCCTGACCATTCTCCCAGCTTCCGCATCGCTACGAGTAAGGTAGTGACGATACCTAACAGCCCGTTACACCTGATAGCACTTCGTAGTCCTTCCAACGACCAAGTTCAAGATGAGCCAACGCATGTCTTCTGGATCATCGGGTGATACCCGAGGACATGAAGCTTTTCCCGACCTCACGCGTATTGAGTGGGAAGCTCTCCACCACCTCGCGGCGGCCTCTCGACCGCTAGTTCTGAGAGATCAACATCGCCACCGCCTCGAGTTTGGTTGAAGCGCAGACGGCGAAGGTGAGCTTTCTTCGCTCCCGTCTATCCAGGAAAGAATTGGAAATTGCATCATGTGGAGGGGGCCAAACAGGGGGTGCCCAGGGTAGCTCCTTAATGAACGGAGGTGGCACCAGCGGAGGGTCTATCAGACCCCATCCGGTGCGGGGCTGGGGCATGATAAAGATGTATTTTGCGGGACGGACCAAGGAAGACGTTAGCGATTAGAGTTAAGTGACATCAATGTACCTCACTGAAACACGGTATGCTCTGGGAGTGGCGAGTAATACCCCGAGGGCTGTAGAATGTGCCTGCGACGTTCAATCGTCTAATGACGCAGCTGCTTAATCCCCACAGGGAGTATGCTCAGACATACTTCGACGACATATTCGTCCACAGTCGTGCCGAGCACGGGAAGACTGATGTGGAGAACTACATTGAGCACCTACGAGCGGTGCTCGAGTGCATGCGCACACACAAGGTGTATGCCAACATCGACAAGTGTGTCTTCGGCGCCGAAGAGATCCTCTTTCTGGGATGCTTCATTGTGAAGCGAAGTCTTCGAGCGGATCCCGCTAAGGTCAATGCAATTGTAGGCTGGCCGGTTCCAAAAACCCAGAAGTACTTACGGAAGTGACTTGCCTTGTCCAATACTTGCACAAGAATTATGCTGAGGTGGCAAGGCCACTGTCCAACCTCCTTAAGAAGGATGTGGACTGGTGTTGGGACACCGGACATCAAGCGGCTTTGAAGCCATCAAGGAGAGCCTCCTTCAGGCACCGATCCTGGCGCTGCCAGATCCCGATCGTCCTTTTAGTGTCGTCTGTGACGCGTCGGACTTTGCCATCGGCAGTGCTTTGTTGCAAGCAGACGCTGAAGGGCGTGGACGCGTGGTCGCGTTTGAATCTAGCCAGCTTAAGGCTGCTGAGAAGAACTACCCAGTTCACGACAAAGAGCTCTTGCAATGAAGTATGCGCTCGTCAAATTCAGGGTTCACCTTGCTCGTCTCCAAGCCGTTCGTGATCTATACAAATCATGCGTCGCTACGCACTGCGATACAGTCGCCTCATCTCTCTCAGGGAATGTCCCGTTGGCTATCCTTCTTTGCGGAGTATAACTTCGAGATGAAGTACAAGCCTGAAAGGCAGTACGTTTTGGCCGACGCGTTATCGCGCAGGCCAGACGATGAGCTCTCTCATGTCACGACGGAGACTTCGTCTGTGACAGACATAATCCGCACGGCGTACGCAAGTGATGATTTCTGCATAGCCCTGCTACACGCGCTAGGTAGCGCGGAGTTCTGGTACTCAGACATTAAACTGTCAGCGCGCCTGCGCGCGAGACTGCATAGATACACACTCTATGATGGCGTATTGTTCTACGGTACGGGTCCGGAGGACACTCCACGTGTCGTGGTCCCTCACGATGAGGATCATAAGTATCGAATCCTCTTTGAGGCCCATGATACACCACTTGGTGGTCATTTCGGTCGCGAGAAGACCTACAGCTCGGTGAGCACCCACTACTGGTGGCCGAAGCTATTCAAGTGGGTCAGTACGTATGTACGCACGTGTGAGATGTGTCGACGGGTCAGCTTGCCTGTACCCGCGGGGTGTTGGCAATCCATGAGTATGGACTTTGTGTTTGGCCTGCCGCGCGATGCGGCGGGCAACAGGGGCATCATGGACTTTGTCGACCGATTGAGCAAGATGACTCACTTAGCAGAGATGCCGGACTCGATGGAGAAGGAACAGCCACGCTGTTTATGGATCGCGTGTTCCGCCAGCATGGGCTGCTGGAGGCGATTGTCTCCCCCGTTTCACGGGCAAGTTTTGGATATCAGTCTTAAGGTGCTTGGCACTCGACTGGACATGTCCATGGCGGACCATCGGGCTGCCGATGGTCCGACAGAACGTGTGAATCGCGTAGTCGAAGACATGCTTCGGAGTGTCTGTGCGGACAGACCCAAGCACTGGAGCGCCATGCTCCCACTCGTTGAGGTTGTATTGAACAATGCGGTGCATGTGTCGACAGGCTTCACCCCGTTCTATGTGAACGGCCTCACACACCCTCGCGTCCCGTTGACGCTGCCACTGCGTGGTTCCGGGCTTAGTGGGGGAGGAATAGCCGAAGGGCTAGCTAATATCAGCTCAATTGCGGTTCGCAAACAAGTTGACACGTTCGTGTCCACGCGTTTGAATGTCTTACGATAAGTACGTGGCGCGATGGCTGAAAGCCAGGATGTTCAGAAGGAACAGACTGATCACTTTCCAATTTGACGGCGGCTGCTCACGACTCTTCGGACCATGCAGAAGCCGCAAGAAGATCTCAATTTCGGGGGGGGATGGTCACTGAAACTCCTGAGCATACAAACAGCAAGTTTAATTGACGAAGCGGAGCAAAACCACTGTGCTTGAACGGTACGGGGGCGAATGGAGCCGCGGTGGAAGCGCGAGCTGTAGCGTAGCGGGTAGCGGACGAAGCGGAAGAGCAAACCAGGGCTACAAGTCAAGAGGACACGGACACCAAATGGACCACGGTGGGAGCCAAAGGGGCCAACGGACTGATAAACAAGACCGAAAAGATCGAGGCGAAGCAGGCGGCAGGAGGAGAGCGCAAACGAGACCATGGAGACATGAAGCAACGATACCGTAAGACACCCCCGACGAAAATCCAAGACAATCCACGCTTCCAAGGCGGGAGCCGAGGAACGAGTGGAGGTGATGCAGGAAGTCCTCTTGTAGGGTCTCCGATATCACAAGACGAGCGACGGCATCGCGATCTTCGTCTCTAGCCTTCGCTGCGGGGCAGAAGAAGAGCAGGCCACTCTCATCCAGCTCGTAGTCAGCCACGATCTTGGAACAAGACCTGGCTTCATCGACGCAAGCTCCTGCACGTCGCGCTTCAGGTAAGCCTTCAGATCGGCGATCCACTCTCTTCATCCTGCGCTTGTCGTATTCGCTCATCTCTCATGCGTTGCACGATCGCTTCTTGTAGGACTTCCGGCTGTTGGGGTCGTCGTCTGGCCGATCTCGTGACGGCGCTTACGCAGACGACCGTGTCGATCGCTTTCGGCTTCAGCAACTCGTCAAGTCGGTTGAGAGTGATCAAGTCCTGGCGATCCTCTTCTGAGGTTACGACTGCACCTTCTTGGCTTTGTAACGCGGCACTCGCTAACCAGTCGGCATTTTGATTCCAGTCACGCCTCATGTGCAAGAGCCCGTGCCTCGGCCATGATCGCAACTTTTCCAGCGCCTTCTGTCGCAACAGCAGCAACCCGGGCGCTTTGCAGTCGATCTCGCCACGCATCTGCGTGATCACCACATAGGAGTCGCCGCAGATGACAAGTCGCCTCTTGTCATCTGCGGCGACTGTTCAGATCGGACAGGAGATCGAAACACAGCAGCAATACTCGATACTCGGCTTCATTGACCGTCACGTCAGGCGCATACCCAGATGCTGCAGCGAGGATCGTCCAGTCGGGAAGCTTCTACACGATCGCGCTGTAGGCTCCGGCCTTTCGCTTGACGCTCGCCGATCCATCGAAGCTGACGACCAGCAGACTCTCATTCAGCTCAACTGTCGGTGGCAGCATGGTGATCACCTGACGTGGCTGTTTCCTTGGCGCGATGGCGACCAGCGTCTCATCGACTTCGGATCGAGGCGTGATGCTTGCTGCGATCGTGCCTAGGATTTCGTCTTCTCCTTTCGTACACTGTTGGATCTCAAGCGTCCATTCGGTCAACACCTTGGTCGATCTCGTCACCAGCAACGTGTAGCAGAAGTTCAAGACACGGAGGAGGGCAAACACCTCTTTGTCGACCATCCCGTAGTTGATTTCGTTCGCCTTCAAGGTACGACTAGTGAAAGTCACCGGCCAGTATACGCTATCATGTTCCTGCATCAGCGCTGCGGCGATCGCCCATTTGCTGGCGTACACCACCACGACTGGAGTCCGCTCCGGGTCGAAGTGACGGAAAATCGGCGTAGAACCGATCTTCGCCTTCGGCAGAGTGAACGCGATTGTGGCTCTCACCCAGCAATCGACTTCTTCAGGAGATGATCCAGTGTCCCCGGTCTCGCTGATCCCAGCTGTACCGGCTTCGCGTCCACGGAATTTGTGGAAATCCACCTCTCGCAGCTCGTACAAGATCGCCGCGTAGATTGCAAAGTCTTCAATGAAGCGGCTGTAGTAATTCAAGCTGCCCAAGAAGGACTGCATCGATCGTAGCGTACGCGGGAACGGGAGATTCACAAGGGAATCGAGATCTTTCGGATGGGCTTCCAGTCCATCCGCTGACACCTGATAGCCCAAGTAATCGACCTTCCGGCGTCCCCAGACATTCTTGACGACACTGATCGAGAGGTTCCACTGCTCGCAAGCGTCCAGCAGACGATCAACCTTCGTACAGAGGGAGTCCCAAGACTCGGCCGTCATCAAGATGTCATCGATGTACGATCGTCGCCCAAGGACGGACGGCTTCTGATTGGGGTCAGGTTCTCCACTCTCGAAGACGTCACTCGTCTCGTTCAAGTCTGGATCCGCGCTGATCTTCAAATATCCGTACAGAGCGTTGTCGACGAGTCGTCGATAGATCTGAGGAGCGTTCTTCAGTCCGAATGGCATACGCAGCCACTCGAACAGCCCGAACGGAGTGATGAACGCTGAGATCAAGCTTGCCCTCTCGGTCATGGAGACTACCTAGAATCCGCTCGCCATGTCAAGGGAGCAGTACCACAAGATCTTATCCAAGTCTTCCAGGCGATTGTTGGTCAACGGCATCGGATACACCATCAAACGTGTCAAGCCGTTCAATGCAGAGTCGTATGTCGCCACCATTCTTTTTGATGATGATCACGATCGGGGATGCCTACGTGAGGTCGAGTGCTTGATGATCCTAGCCGACAGCAGACCCTTGATCAGCGCAGCCAATTTCTCTCGAAATTGTGGAGCAACTGGTCGCACACGCTGGGCTACTGGAGTGGCTCCACCGACGTCGATGTCGCACACTGCACCGCGTGCCGCAGGTGATAGGGCGTTCCCTTTTCCGATCAGCAGGTGCCGTCTTCGCCAGATGATCCGTCGCAGCCGGTCGATCTCTTCCGGGGTAGTCAGATTGGGATCGTCAACCTGAATGTCCTCGATCGTTACTTCTTCGGTCGAAGCTGCGACCTCGGGCAAGATGACCAAGTTCTGTTCGAGATCATCTGCAAACAAGCCTCCTCCCTCGTGGTAGCAGACTTGTTCTGCCTTAGCTTCATCCGAGATCGACTCCCGTGAGGGATCGGCATCGGGCTCCGGCAGATCTTGGCTTGGCTCGATCAACTCCTCCTTCCGAATCGGTGCAGGCTCTGGGGCGACTCGCTCTCCATCCGGTTCTGCACACTTCACCTCGGCTTCCAGCGGACCTTCCCGTGCTTCTTCGCAGCATGAGGCGGTCGCAACGGCCACCACTGGTTTAGGAGCCGTCTCCGATCGACTCATAATTCGTGTTGGCGTCGGATATCGAGGCCGATCTACCAGCGGTCTCATTGGCTCCTCTTCGGGTCCTGGCTCTTCACCTCGTTCGGTGGTAGCCTCGAACGCGAGGTTCTGCCATTCCGTATACCTGCGCGATCCGACTGACACGAATCCTGGCATGCAAGGTACGGCGTCTGGAGCTAACCAGATCCCTAGTCGTGCGTGCCGATCGAGCACTAACTTCTTTTCGCTCACGTTTGTGATCCGCAGGTACCTCGTTCTGCCCAAACCCCTGATAGCGGTCGGTAACCATCTTGGACCCCGTATGATCCAGAGCCTCGCGCTAGTCGATCGACCACATTGGATCGGCACCTCCACGGACTCGGCGATCGGTACTTCGAGATCTTGATCAAGCGTGACATGTTGGACCACAGCGCCGTACAGTGGACGTCGTCCTAGCAGCTGAATCCGCACCTCATCAGGGAGACAGAACGTCCCATCTGCCAGATCGAGGCGGACTCCGGCTGGCACCATGAAGTCCATGCCCAGTATCGCTTCCTGTCCCGACTGTTCGCCCACCCAAGTGTCGAAGTAGTAGACCATCGATCCAACCAACGTGACTTTGATCGTGGTACTTCCAACTGTCATGTATGTGTTCTCTTCGATCCCGACGCATTCTTGTCTCTGACTTTCGTCTATGACACACCCAACTTTACGAGCAAAGGTGGTGTCTATTATCGAAACTTCAGCGCTGGTGTCGAAGAGCAACGTAGCCTTCTCGTTGTTCACCTTGGCGACAGTTTTGGCTTGCTTGAACCACTTCCCAGGAGCATGATACTTCCGCGATTCCCCAGGCTGCAGATCAGGAAGTGTTCCGCCCCCAGATCGCCAAGCCATGTTGACCTGCCGGATGCTTGGGCTTCCGGACGTGTCTTCCTTCTTGGCAGGGGCGAACCAATGCTCTGGATCTCGCTGCTTCCAGTAACCCCGTTGTTCCCCGAGTTGGAGATCCAAGGCCACCTTGACATCGGATCTGGAGAATTCGTCGTCCAGCCGCAGGCTTGAGATCGCGACGGTACGTTTCCCATGCAGTTCACATGTATCACCGTGTAGACCTGGTCGCTTGCTAACTTGATCTACCGATGTCTTGTCCATGAATGCAAAGATGCAATATCTAGAACGTTCGGCTCGTATAGGATTCACACCCGACGAGCGTCCTACTTTAACATCTTCTCCGCGTTGACTGGCAACATCCCGGCATGCTTGCTGGGATTGTACCACTGGCGGATCAAGTTGTAGAACTCCTCCATCGGGCACTTGCCGGCATCATGCAACTCTCCGCAGGCGCGGCACATGAAGAGGCAATGATCCGACGGATGCCCTTTCCTGCCGCACTTCTCGCAAGTCAACTTCTTCCAGCAATTCAAGTCGTCATGCTTCCTGGATCCACAGTGGGAGCACTGCTTCTGCAGGAAGTTCGGGTCCGATCGATCATGCGATCCCGCCGCGCCTTGGCGGGGCTGCCAGTTTCCTTGATCCGGACGATCAGCTTTCACGGCGAGGTAGATCGGGCGCAGATCGCCATCTGGCTCCGATCCGCTGGCTTCCGACTCGGACTCGCTGACGTCTTCCTTCAATCGTATTACTTGAACTACGCGAGCAGGTTTCGAGGGAGCTGGATGAGCTGGCGATGTCGCTTTCTGGCGGAACCTGCTCGATCCGATTGCTGCCTTTCCTTGACGGGTCTTGGCACGCTGGCGCGCACGCAGCGTATCTTCGAGATGGCCCGTTTCGGCGATCATCAGTAACGCCAGCTGATCCGCCAGGTCACGATCGGCCAACCTCTCAATGAAGTGTTCGACGTGTTCCCGGCGGGCATCCAGCGATCCATCCTTGATCGGGAGCTTCGCTCGCATTCCAGCAACGTTCAGTCGGTGGAGATATTCGAGCGGTGATTCCTCGGATCGCTTCCTTGTGTGGTAGTACTGTCTCGCGACAGACACTCCACGCCCGCAATATTGGATCAGGAAATCACCGAGCAGGCTCTTCCAGCTGCTTCGCGTCGTCCGGCTCAACTGCCGGTACCAGTTGCGGGCTGGTCCCGTGAGCAGATCGCCGAAGACCAAGCACTTCTCGATTTCTGGAGCCTGATCACGGATGAACGCCGACTTAACTTTGCCGAGCCAACTCCTGGCGCGATCTTCGTCGTTGTCCTTCCCTGAGAACTCCTTCAGCTCCAAGATCACGGACACTCGGATTCGTGCGGCCGATGTGGCGCCCCCAGTCGTTGCTTCTGCGGTCGCCACCACAGCACACCGAGGTGCGCCGATACTCAAGTCATCCGGATCGTATTCGTCTGCCGGAGGTGGATCATGATCCGATTCTACCGACATCATCTCAACGTCTGGCATATCGCTCGGTCTTGGCTTCTCAGGTGACTTTGGCGTCTCAGCGACGGTGGCATCCGATCCTGCAGCTCACGTGGTGGTTGCATCTCGGCACCTTGCTGTTCCTTCAAGAATCGGGACATCGCAGCGTTGAAGAACGTCTGCATGCGATCTGGTGAGTCCTGGCCCGGGGCCGGCTTTGCCTCCTTCTTCCGAGTATCCAGCAGAACGGCGCCGGCTGGTCCAAGCGTCATGCGCTTCACCTCGATCGAGCTGTCTGATCGACCATCCGACGTGGCCGACGCGTACTGCGAGGATCCGCTACGTGGTGCCCGCAACGTTGCGGCCGGCGTGGCTACTCCCACCAGGGCAGCTAGCTTCTCGAACAGGGCTAGCGTCGACTTCGCGATCGCGGTCAGTTCCAGATCGAACAACGCGTCCGCGTCAAACGCTCCCGGCACGATAGCATCTTCCTTCAGCATGCGCACCAGGAGCTTCACCGCGTCCAGCTTATTGAGCACTTCCCTGGGCGCGGTAACGGGTCCTCGAAGATCACCGATCAGCTTCAGCTGCATGATCTTCACAACTGGATCCTCGATTAGCAGCACGTACAGTCCCTTTCGGTAGAAGACTGTTTCAAGCTGATCGTCGGTCCAGTTCTCAAGCGCACTGTGATCTTCAGTGTCGGACTCCGGGGCCTTCAGCTTCATGCGCGGGGTCTTCTTCAAGGTCACGCGCGAGGCTGGAGGAGTGGTGGTAGATGAAGATCCCTCGGTTTTCACCGATGGATCTCCATCGTGCGGATCGTGAATATTTTCGCGACCCGCGGGGGTCCCCGAAGGGACCTGGGGAGGAGATGGAGGCTTCTCCTCAAGGTTCATCGCTGAACCTTCCTCTTTTACGTCGTCGAAGCTCCTCCCAGGGCTCTGATGATCGGTGTATCCTTCGCTCTTCAGCAGCGACGACGGCGATTCACCTTCCGTCGACGCACCAATCCCTGGCTCAACCTTGATCTTGACATCTTCTTCGGTGGACTCACGGTGAAATACAGAGTCACCAGAAGATCCGGGCACGCGCACCATTGTGGCGGAGCGGGAATCGCGAACTTGCTGACGCGATCCAAGCTTGCCAACGGTCGCCCGGACTACCAACTTACGGAGGGGGTACTCCGCTTGTCAGTGGGGGCTGAAGTCTTCTCACCTAGTGTAACCGTTGGTTGGGCGGGTTCTGCTCTTCCGGTGACGGTGAAGACGTCGCAGCGATCTTGGGTTGTGCTGTATGGACGGTACTTGGAGATTGTTGTGACAGCCACGTGGAAATCTTCACTTGGCCGTCGTAGGGTCGGTCTTGATCTTGAATGAAGCTTGATCGACGGGGGGTTGTGCTTGGGGTGTTCTTGTTCCTTTTCGTGCTTGCCGCCTCCTCTTGGCGGGATCTTTGTGGGGGGTTGAGATGTGATCGCCACTGGCCAAGCTATCCAGGGGATCTCTTCGCGTTCTCCTTGGTCGACTTGGTGGTGCCTTGGTCGTCGGGAGGGCCAATATACTTCCCAGCCCGGAATCCAGAAGCCACACGTGTCTTAGAGGAAAAATCGAAGTCTGTATAAAGTATAGAAATATGCAAAGCTACCTCCTCCTATCCTGCTTGCGTACCCACTGATTGCGCCCAATACTGGCTCGAAGCTCACCCGTGTACCAAGATCGTGGTACCCGTGTCGAAATGATAGCGCCATTGTACCCACCAAAGCAAGATCGCGATCGTGTCTCGAATGATTGCACCATGTCGATCCCGTACTCAAATGATAGTACCAGATCACACTAGATCGCGATATACCCATATCTGAATGACTGCACCACAGGAATGATTGCGGCAAATCTGAATCCATAGACCAATCGTACACCCAAAGCCCGAAAAGAGCCGTGATTGGTCAGAACGGACTCGTTCTCACACTTTCGCCCCAAAACGCTTCACCGCATCAATCTCTCCAGTGCCGACGTACTTCATGACGAAGACCCAGCGGTTCTGGAGAACGCGGCGGTTTTTTTGGCGGAGGAACTAAGACCCAAGGTTTGTTAGTCATGAGAGACGTGTATTCAGATACTGCTGCGATCCTCCATTGTCTGGCGTATTGAGAGCCCATAGCCAGTTTGTACGTCTTTGGCTCGAGGATATATCGTATCGCAAGTAGGCTAAGTATCAACGAGGTGCGGTCAGCTTCCTCATCAATATCTTCTTTCGAGTTAAGCTCTGTTATACTTACTTCTTCGTCGTAGCGAGAACGCTTTAATGAGGTGCTCGGAGGCGTTGAAGTCGTCTCCGCTACAAAAGTGTAAGTGTTTGAGCTACGGTCAAATAACGCATTTAGAGACGGAGGATGGGGTTGATTGGACAGTGGGACGTTAAGTGTGTCATTTGGTCCGACCTGCGGGAAGTGGCTCGTCGCAGATGCATTGTGTTGGACAGTTGCAGACTGAGCTGCCTCGCTCTGAGATGCGAGATGCATCGGTAATGGTAGCGGATCGGGTGTGACGTCGATGTTTTCAAGCGGGGGGTACTCCGTTTCCCAGAAAACGACGTCTCGGCTGTAGACAATGTTGTGGGACTGCACGTTCATTAGGCGATATCCTTTCTTGTGTTCAGAGCTGGGCTCGTGCATCGAGCTTGTCTCTATAGACGTCGTTAATGTGAACATATGCAGCACAGCCAAACACTTTAGGTACTGCACACTTGAGGTGCGGTTGTACCAGAGCTCTTACGGTGTGCGGTTGAACGTGTGCGGACTCGGAGTCATATTAAGTAAGATGGTGACATGGATAACACCTTCTGCCCAAAGTTGCTTCGCCAACTGAGCATCGAGCAGCAAAGCGCGTACCCGCTCCATGATAGTCTGCACACGACGTTCGGCAACGCCGTTCTGCTGTGAGGTGTATGCATTGGTGAACTGTGCGTGTGTGCCATACTTCTTGAAAATGACACGACCAAGCTTTTCATACTCCTTGGCATTGTCCGCCTGTAGAACCTGAATGTCCATCTCAGTTGAGACTCCAAGATACTCAATGGAATGGACATCAGTCCTAAATATATTCAGGGCTTTCATCCGAAAGTTTTCGTAGCAAGAGTACAGCTCAGTCCGTGATTTGATTGGATCTACAAACATGTAGCGGTTGAAGCCATCAATAAAGACGACAAAGTAGCGGCAGTCGCTGAGAGTAGGAACGGGAAGTGGACCACAAATGTCTGTGTGAACCTTCTGCAGATGTACGTATACTAGAAGGAAATGCAGCGCGGTGTGACTTCGCGTAAGTACATGCAGACCAAAAGAAATTGTCTGTGGGGTGCTACGGTTTGTGCGTTGAGTCCCTGGAACGCTTGGTCTTTAGTCAGTGCCTGTAACACACGAATGTTAGGGTGGCCTAATCGTTTGTGCGAGAGCATTATAGCAGCGGGTTTACCTAATGTGGCCACGGGGCTTCTTGCTTTTGGCCTGGCGAGGCGGAAAACTGGTACAGTTTCGCGTTGGCGGACTGTTGCCTTGATGTTGAGCGCTGGTCAGTTTGCACCGTGCACGTGGTGCGCTTGAACGTGAAGCGGTAGTCGTGCTCCTCGGCAGCGGGGACCGAGAGTAAGTTGTACCGGAGTTGCGGCGCATACAGCACATCGTGCAGTGTCAAGGTGCGCTGCACGCCTTTGGAGTCGGTGACTTGGAGTTCGACTTCACCAGTACCCTCAATAGGGATCTCCGACGTTCCACCGACTGTGATGGAGCCGGTTGCAGGCGTTTTCGAGGTGAACCATTCGTTGTGCTGCGTAATGTGGCTCGTGCAGCCTGAGGCGACCGTCCAGTTAAAGTCGAAGCTTGCAGCTTGAGCGGTAAGGCTGATAGCCGATGACTTGGACTTGACCACTGTAGCAACTGCGATGCGAGCGTCTGCACGGCGTGATTGATCATAGCCACCTTCACCATGGCGTGACTGGTTGATGGTGTTGTTGTCGCGGCGATTTCCACCTCGACCACGGTAGCCGCGACCATTACCACGAGCACGGTTGTTACTTCGGCTATCAGGTTTCCACGAACCGCGTCCATGACCAGAACTGCTTTGAGTATGCCCGTATGGGTGGGACCGGTAGGGGGTACCACCACCACCATCACGGAGCTCGAAGTTCGCTGGTACGACTGTGCATTACTTGACAGTACTTCGCGTAAGTCTTTCTGCAGACCTCGACATTCGCGGATGTGGTGACGCGGCTTCTGGCAGTAGCTGCAGACGTCATGATCAGGCGCTGCTTGAGCAGCCAGTGTGGTGTCCTGTGCTGAGGCAATAAGAGCACGCTCAGGCTTCGTTTGTTGGCTCTCAGGTGTTCCCTTGGCGAGGCGGTAGCGCTCTTGGGCTTGCATCTCGCAAACCTTAGCTTCAATGCTCATCTTGAGTTCTTCGTACGGGATGAACTTCCGTATGCCTTTCCAAATGCGCAGATCGTCCTAAGAAGACGCTGGCATAGAGTGGAACAGGTACAATGACTTCTGTCCGTCAGTGAGAACCGATTCGGTTGCTTCAGACGCGGCTTTCATCGCGTTTTCCAGCTCGAGGAAGAAGCTCGTCAGATCACTCCCCTCCTCGTACTTGATTTCGAAGAGGAAGTCCTGGATGATTTAGGGGTCTCCGTGGAAGGAAGCGCCCTCGTACTTCTTGCAGATGGTTTGGAAGATGTCGTAAGCCGAGGCGAGATTCTTCACTAAACGGATGTGAGTGTCGTCCATCGTCTTCATCAAGAACGCCTTGGTCTGTGCCTCCATGCGACGTAGCTTTCTGGCTGATGGCGGAGCTGGCTTCACCAGCTCGACGCGCTTACGTTCGCGTTCGGACTTGGACTGGGCGAAGGACCGGATTGGAGAAGGGTCCCGTTGCTTGGACGTCGAGGTCGACTTGGCCGGCTCTTCATCGTCGCTGTCAGGCTTGAGTTCGTCGGAACTTGAATCATAGTCGACTGCGTCGGACGATACCTCTTCGGCTGCGGGTACCTTGGGAGTTTCGCCGACGTCCGACATGTCGCCTCCGTCGTCCGATTCACCGTCATCTTCATCATCGATGACCCCGTCGTAGTCTTTCTTGGTGACGTAACCGAGGGGGTGCTTGCCGTCCAGCGAAGCACTCACTCGGGCCTTCCACACGTCGAAGTTTCTCGCACCGGAGAGTCGGGGGAAGTCGTCACTTGAGGCTTGGTTGGGCTCATAACCTGTCACGGGAGAACTTGTGCGCGTAGAAAAACGAGGAGTCAGGAGAAGAAAGAGAAAAGGAAAGTGAGATTCAATGTTAGCGGAGCAGCAAGAGTTCCTTGCTGCTAACTGGAAGCTAGTATGTGGTTGCCTAAAACACTGATAAATATCGTGCCTGCCAACCAATTTGTCATTGAACATCGGATTGTAGAGTCTCAAGTAGCCGTGTCCCTTCGATATTAGATATAGCAGATTCACGGTACGATCGGTAAGAGCTGTGACGAGCCCTTACCTCTACAGAAATAATGATTTTTTCTCTTAATCTGAGATGGCGTAGAATTGTCTACAGAAATAATGATTTTTCTCTTAATCTGAGATGGCGTAGAATTGTCCTCACTTAGGCCTACGACATACAGCCGATCCTGGCGGCTGCGCTGCTTGGTATCTCCGAGCGAAGCTTGACGAGATGGTACCAACTGTTCCTACTCACAGTTAACTTAGACAAGAAGGCGGCTACTGAGAAGAGATCGAAGTAGCCCAAGCCTGTGTGTGCTTTTGTATTGTAAAAAGCCATGCATGTTTTTATTTTGGAGAGCTTCGTGAAGCCGTTTCGGCTAACTTTCCCAGCGGACTCTGCTTGTCGGACGCGACAATCTGTCGTGTACTGTGTTTCGACCTCGGGTTGACTCGCAAAGCAATAACCAAGCGAGCTCGTGAGAGTCTGCCTCGCGAGCGACAAGAGTTTATCTCTCGATCCAGCCCCTTCTAAATAGAAACATATACTCGCACGAAACGAACTGGCAGCATAATGCCCTCTATACGCGCGCTCACCATGCCTTCACGAAGCGTCGGCTGCGTCCCGCTGCTAGTCGTTGCGCTGGTACTGTGTATTAGCAAGCTGCTGCAGCAAACACATCAGCAAAGATGCAGTATTAATAGTTAACGCACAAAACGCGATGGTCTACATCCATTCTTGTGGGGGGGGGGTTACCTGTCACGCTTGCTCTAAACTGATTTAGCCGATTATCTAGCCAATCGACAGAAGGTCAGAATTAGAGAGTGAGGGTCATGATCGTCTATTTACCAATTATTAGGTGCAAGATGTCTGAAAGGTCCTAAGCCAGGAGATAAGAGCCGGTAATGCCGGTAACTTGTCGTGGCTGACTCCCTTATTATCGGGAAGTCTTCTTGGGTCTTGAGAGAGTAGTTCAAGACAGGCATGAAGCCTGGCGCTTCGTACTGCTGTGTCCGCAAATCGGTGCTCACGCATGGCCAGCGCCTTCAATTGTCAAATCCCCTTTTCCCAGAACTGCGAAGCGCTTATCGGGGCTGTGGTGGCCTCGCCCCGAAAGACGGCTGCATTCCGTTCGCCCCAAAGCGTCGTTTGGCAAATTGTGCTCATCAGAAACCACACCCGATTCCATTCGGTTTCTGCCGCTGCTGCGTCGTCCTGGAAGCGATCCTGCAGTTTGAACCTCTACCGAGTTGGGATGGCCGGGGCCCTTCTGTCCGCGCAGTTGAGAAGCCTGCTGGAAACGCCGAGGTGCGTCTCGCATTCCCCTGTCCAGTGGCTTATCAGCTTACCCCAGCGCGCTTGTGCACTTGGGCAGTCCCAAAAATATGCCCTGCTGTTTCCTTCGTCCCCGTGCACTCTGGGAGCTTCCTCCAACTGTTGTTGGTCTGGCGTCCTTCATGATGGAGGTTTAGTTGCTTGGTGGCTATACGGTATCCCGTCCACACTTGGTACGCTGTGAGCCCGTTGGCGTGTTCCTATACCTGAGAAGGTATCTGGTGTGCTGTCGCCCGCTGCCATTTATCAGTGAGCACCGTGTCTTCCAGGCGTACCAGCAATGGCTTCAGCTTTATAAAGAGCTGCCGTTTATGCATCTGGAGGTCAGAATTACTCGTGTCGACGGTATTAAATTAGCTGCTCCTAATTGGAACACCAAAGTCCAAATTAGATGGGGAGACGCTGCTACCACCGAATTTAGGATATATATTCGGTTAATATTTGGTATTTTTCGGTATATGGGCCAGAGTGCCTGGAAGGGATAGGGGTTCAAGGAGAGGGTGAAATCTGGCCCGGCAAGCTCATTCTTTCAGCCCCCTGGGGAGGTTCGTGTAGTATAGGGCATTCTAACGAGGTCTTAAACACCTTAATCGCTTTCATTTTGACGGCATACGAGGTTTAGAGGCTCTGCGCACGTCCGACTTTCAGGATTTGACGCCCTCTCGGAGTACCGTAAAATAACAAATAATGTCCGTCTAAATTCGGTGGTAGCAACAGCGTCCAATTAGATGTCCGCTTTAGCTGGCAAAATTTCTGAAAGGCATACTTTATAGCTCGAAGGAACCGTACATATAGTGTAATGCATACAGTACAGGTACATCGTATGTTCCCACTGTAATCCTGGGATTGTGCATCGCAGACGCGAACGTGGAATGGCATCTAATTGGCTACAACTGGCATGACGTGCACCAGGAGTCCTAGCTCCTGTTTTGGGTGCAATGGTCCTCGGACAGAAAACTAGGCTACTGCTCCAGTAGCCCCGATTTGATAGAGCATAACCGCGAGGGAGCGTCCTAGTCTCAGAGCCCTATCATAGAGACGGAACACCTCGGTCTTAGTGAACAGAATGCTCCTCCCCCCATCGAGACCCCACAAACCCGTTCAGTTCGACATTGGCCTCAACGTGCGCACACCTCGACAAGTCGTGTTCACATAGCTGAGGAATATGATAATGCGTCCAGCCTCCGTCTTATTGCTCGTCGTGGCCACCATGGGGGCATGTGGAAGCTGCTTCGCTGCCAATGCCGGCGCCCAGACCAGCACCCAAGGGGCAAACTTCAAGCTCACGAGCAGTATCACAACACGCCGCTATCTCAAGGGGGGCACGGCAGCGACTAGTGACAAAAATGTCGTGACGAACGCTCAGGGCGAAGAGAGATTATCAATTCCGGCCCTGCACAAGATCCCAGGTCTCACAAAAATCAAGGCTGCGTTTCAGCAGAATCCTTCCTTTGCCAAGAACTTAGAAACTTTTGGCCAGAAGCGCCAAAGTCTCAGGGAGTTCTTTAAGGAGAACCCTGCGATCAAGAAGGAGATCATTATCGCAAGTGTTCTTTTGACGTTGATTGTCAGTGTGCCACTTTTAGTCAAGTCATTTTATCCAGCTTAGTACTACTGCAGTAGAAGTAAATCCTTAGTAAATAGAGCACATTCTTCAATAAGACTCGCATTGCTACACGTACGAATATGTGCCTTACGGTATGCGGTTAAATGCGTGGCTGTCTAGGTTAAGACTATTCCAGTAGCGGCACAGAGGTCTTCTGTTATAGTACGATACCAACTAGTGTTGCTGCCAAGTTGAATACTACTGTCGTGACAACTCCTGGATGTCTATGGGTGTTGAGCTACGCTTGAAGGCTCTGTTCTCGTGATTAACTAAAACCACTGGTAAGCTGCGGCTATACATGCTCGTTTCAGGCTCTAATACCAGTCATATTCTGAGGTTGGTCTTTGTAGAAGTACAGAAATGGTATTCCTTACACCCTAGAATTCGTGTACATATAACGAGCATCAATTTGCACGATGGTTGCCTCGTGAGTCAAAAGCGTTTCTGCTCGGTATGGAGGTCATTCCTGAGCATTCGATTTATTTATCCAGCAGTTCCACTATCCTTGTTGCCGAAGTCAACCCGATGATTTTCGCGGGTCACATGAATCAAGTCGTTGTGTAGTGCATCGATGCACAAGTACACGTCGTCAGTCCAATTATAAATGCATTGTATGTGTTTTACAGGCATCAATGGCTGTTAAAGATAACGGGAAGTGAAGAATCTTCAGTAACTCGATGTACGGCGTTACTAAAGCCTCCGAAAATGAAAATTGAGACGCTGTATCGGTCATTTGCTTGACCACCACCACCCGTCAGCTAGAAGCTGAAAAAATCCTCAGGCTATGAAGACGTTGGAGAAGGCTCCCGAGGTGGCAAAGTTGAAGAAGACCTTGAAAGAAAAACCTTATACACTACTTTCTCGTAACACCGTCCGGAAGTATTAAAATGACGACACCGACTTTGGGTATAGTATGAGTTTTGTAGCGGGTCTGATTGGTGTTCTAACTGTATGGATTAGAGCCTTTTTGTTGACAGCTCTATTCATCGCCATCCACAACACTTACACTTACGAACTTTAATTGCACAAATGCTATCCGAGAGACGCCACGGACACATATGTCGGGTACTTCCCCACCCACCATCGATAGCTTTTCAACGCTCGAGTTATTTCTCAACTGGCCGTGGGACGCCTCAGCCGATCAAAAGGCTAGTCCTACCACTGGGAATCTCCAGCATACATCGGACGTGTTTTTTTATACTTGCAACGATTGCTACTTTTGACATCTGGAGCACCGCCAAACAGCGTTCGAACTCGGTCCAGGAAACGACTCCGACTTCAACTTTTCCCGTAATTTACTCAAGTGTCGACCTCTCAAAGGGCTGGTGGGTCCAAAAGAGCACGCTGATAGCCCCACGGTCGGAACGAAGGAAGAGGAAAGATAAAAATTCCCAAGCTAGATCACTTTTCAGGCTTACATCTTTAGAAAAAGTGGCGTCGACACTAACAAATCGAATCTGCTCTCAGCATGACATCTGCCTGACTTTGTTTGGACGCCTCGAACTACATGTCGACGCTGTCACTTCTTGATTCGATCTAACTGATTTACGAGTACATTAAGAAAGGGTTCGGTATTCACCCCATCAAGACGAAGTATGGAAAACTACAGTAGTCACGGCTGTCAAGAATAGTCCTTTCATCAGCAAGCTCCGCGGTTCCCGCACAGGCAAGTGTCGTTCCCAGTTTTTGTTGTCATCAAAGTCATAATGTTGTTCCTAGAGAATCCTTTAGTTAATACCTGAAAGAAGGGAGAAAGAGCCCAATACAATCTGATGATACACTGATACTCAGATATTGCGGATTTCTCAACCGTAGTGCGCTTTTGTATGAAAAATAAATAAGACACTCATCCATTTCATCCCAGACACTTCTTCAATAAGTTCACGGCGATCCGATCTTCACGTTATTAGAAGAAGAATATATTTCGTTCTCACGCCAAGTCTAGCTACTGCAGACCTTCTTAATACAGGCATATGCCGCAATGTGTCATATTAGCTTTATTCCAGCACCTCCAATATCTCTTTTCCGGCACTGCGCCGTTTTAAAGCTATCTACCTAGAGTTTGTATAGTAGATTGAATTGTTTAGCTTGAAAAACGCCATCCAATGCTAATGAAGTCAATTCAGTTTCCACTTGAAAACAGAGAAAGTCGAGCCGTGCTTGCATTCGCTTATGGTATAACAACTCACAGATAATTGTACAGCAGCAGTATGACTGTTGAACACAGGAAAGGAAGTATAAGTATCACGCCATAGACAGCAAGTGGCCCATGAAGGTGCGATCTCTGTGTGTTGTTATATTAATACCACAAGCGAATGCACCCCTCCCCCCCACATATTTAGATCGGCCATGAGCTTGATGGTCTGCAGAAAAGGGTAATCCACCAGAAACCTTGCATACGTAACCGAAGTGTCCGACATTTCATAAAGTGTAGGATTGCTTATAGCTTTGTGGTGTTGGTGTGTGACAGCAGTCTTTTGCCGAAGATGACAATCTGACGTCAAAAGGTAGTGAAGGATCTACTAACTCCGGCGCTCCCGAAATCCGGCACATTGCTAGTTATTTTTGCAAAGTGCCGGTATTAAGAAGGTCTGAGCAACTGTAAGCGCTCTCATCGAATTTATTAAATCCACTTCTAGAATTCAGGCAATTCACTTAGTTTGGATATTGATAGAAAGCGGAAAAAATTCAATTATGATGCATCAAACAATCTGCGCCATGCGATAAGTGCATAAGTTCCATCATCTCCAATTCCAAGCGCAATCAATTCTTATTGGTTGGATTGGTTTAGTTGCAGGAGGAGAATTGTGACGCTCGCCGCGATCAAACCGCAGGAATGAAAAAATGCAGAGTACAGTACGACAACATGAAGGAGGTTCATTCACGAGAACAACTACTCGACTGTACATGTAGTAGAAAGGAGAGAGTTAAGCAATCCCTTCGTATTTTAATTACCACTATTAAAATAGTTGTATTTATTATCGGTATGGTGCACACGATTACCTCAAACATTTTTTGTTTCTCCGAAACTAGACATGGTCAAGCGTACTATAAGACCTTATGGTACGTAGTAGTTATCCTGTAACGGGGTTACATTCGGGTAATAAGGTTACCCTTTCGAAAGTGATCGTATCGCTTTCTACATGGCTACATTTGCCATGAGGTCCTGAGAGCCACTCAATCGTGGGCTCTGGGGCATTTATATAGGTTTCATTATAGGTATCTAGTAGTTTGTATTGCAGGCCAAACTACAGCCCAATAAATATTTTCAGTCTTAATTCTGCCTTCTTTGGTACCAGTCCCTTTTAGGCCAGGGACTAAGTGAACTAGCGTTCACTGGGAATCTGCATAACTCCCTAGCGCACAGTTCCTCTGTGCAACGTGCTCGTGTGACAGCTCGTCACATTTCCTCTCGGGGGGAGTGCTGTCGTAAATAATATATATACCATACTATGGTATGCATCTACAAGTGTGGCAGGAAACTAAACACACTAACCGCATAGGGTTTATAGAGAGTTCATCCAGACTTCGACGAATCACACATGTAGCAGAAGAGAACTTTATGGTCGTAAGGATTCAACTGCTCACACGCCTCATTCTTTTTACGAAATCACGGCGTTGAAACCAACAAGGATAATGTGACGTATCCACGTCATCAAGCTGGTTAATCAACAGAGATTAACCAATCAGATAGATTAGAAAATCATAGGATCTGTAAGTTGAATTTCTACTGCAATATTGCAGCTAAGGTGCAACAGCAAGTAGTAGCCAGCAAGCCGACAGACAACCTAAGCTAACTACATGCTCACTTTGCTTCTTACCATTGAGTCCTCTAAGCACCGTCACAGATAAGCCCCGTGGGTGCAACTCCGAACGTGATATCCATGAACTTCTTGAACTTGCTGGATTTCTGCGGAGCCTTCGTGATCTCCTGGGCCACTCCCTCCGTGACCTTCACAACCTGCGCCTCGTCGACGTTCTTCAGTTGACCGGACGCATTGAGCTTGTTGAAAGCACCCTGCCACTTGTTGTTCGTAGTGTCGAGCTTTGTGAGTTTGCCCGCCTGAATCTTGGCGACAGCAGCCTGCCACTTGTTCTGGTCGACGGCGGTGGCCTTAACGTCGTCGAGGTTCTTGAAATTGTTGGCTTTCGTTTTCTCGAGCGCCGTTTGCCACTTGCTCTTGCCAGTGGTAGCGGTCCCAGCAGTCTTCTCGGCATTCTGCAGGGCTTTCTGTGCCTTCAGCTTCTCAAGCGCCTGCTGCCACTTGGTGCCACCAGCGGCAGCGACAGCGTCGTCATCTTGGCCGGCCTTCACCTTCGCAGCGAGGTCAGCGAGTTGATCGCCCTTCAACTTCGCGACGACTTCTTTCCAGCCTCTCTCTTTATCCTCAGCATTCAGCGATTCCTCCTCCTCCGTCGATGCCTGGATGCCCTTCATGTGACGCGCCGTGTTATCTCCATTGGCAGAATTGAAGCTGCTTATTGCGATGGTAACCAAGACCAAGAACAGGGACAAAGGTTGTTAGAGTTCTGGTTTTCATGTTTTGCAACATGGTTAGATGGTCCGATCTAAGCGAAACAGACCAATGCAGCACACAGCCAGCCATGCGCCGTTCTGATGTATGTACCCTTCGACTATAAGCAAGGCGTCTGCATATGCCAAGAAAATGAAATGTGAAGTATCTGTCATTATCCAATTGAAACCATGGCTGGGAAGTCCCGTGAGCCTCGTGAAGCTGCCAAACTGCCAAAACAATCGGTGAAGGCCGCTCCACAGACTGTCATCCGAGCGGTAGCCGCTCCTGACACACAGCCAAGCAACGAGAATGTCATCCGAGCGGCAGCAGCCGCTCCTTACACTCAGCCAAACAACGAGAATGACGCGTTGGTCCCAGCGACACTGACTCCATACGAGCGAATGAGACAACTGCTCGCTGCAAGAAATGATCACACAGACACCATCGTCATGGACACCGTGGAAGGTATGCATTGTTCGTGAACAACATTATCGATGTAGAGGTCACTGACGACGCTTGTTGCTTCTCCTAGGATTGAAAGCCCGTCTACAAGAACAGGAGAAAAGAGGCTCCGGTGTGGTTGCTGGTGTGATTCAAATGAGACTCCTTTGGGTTTCGGATCACACGTACAAGCAGTGGAATCTGGTTCGACTTCATCTTGTGGATGCCAATGCGCCTGAAAGTCTCGAAGATTAACTGAAGGTGCGTTTAAAGATCAATTGTGCTTTGCACAACTAATTTTACGTGTTTTGTAGGTGTTTCGCGACCCTTACGAAGAGAGACGTACGGACATTGACTCGCTCTTGCTAACTGCAACAGTGTGAAACTTGGAGAGCAACTCTGAACATCTTCCGCCCCCCGGCTGCATCGTTGACATCAAGGAGTACAGCAACTGACGACTTTACGGCAAAACGCGATGCCAGCTCACAACACGATTGAGCCAGTTAAGCTGGACTGGCCACACGCTGTAGTGTACGAATGAGAAGTCGTGTTGCAAATTGCAGCTCGATGGCGCACTTTAATGTTGAGCTCAATGTCAGAATTAGCTAAATCGTAGCTATTTAGAAGGGGTACATACTTGCGACCGTCCAACGACTCGACTCATTCCCCAAGTTGCGCTGTAGAAGACAGGTGAGAGTGCGATCCCGCTGTGTTTGTGCATGTCCGCCTCGTTTGATTCGTGTATTATCGCAATGCGGGCAGATGACAAAACGACAGGGGTCAACCAACTACTCCAGCGGCGAGATGGAATTATTACCGCAGCTTGGACGTCGTCACATGCCGGCCACGAAGCCTGAGTGGCTAGACGTGTCTGCAACGTATAATGCAACCAAATAACCTGGATGGAAGTGGCGGAACGCGGTCAGTCTGAAGCGGAAGTTCCGTGGCATGTGCTTGACCTCGAAACATGCCGACACACAACCAGCAGACGCAACGCGATGTGTGCAATCGATGATGAAGCAGCAGCGTCAGAGATCAATGGAGAGGCGCGTTACAGAGACCCCCCCTGCGGATTTTCAACGGGCTTCATCGGAGCTACCGGACATCCTCAATGATATCGTAAAACCGAGACCAGCGGTTTCGAGTCTACCTGCAGCTCTGCAACCAACTGACGACACCAGGTAAGTACTGTCATGGCTGCAGGAACACTGTGTACCCCACCCAGGAAGAGAAGGAAAGGTTGCTCCGTGCCTGAAGAAACTTTTCCTGCAGCGTAAATCAGATCGGCGAGCGGCCATACGTCACCACAAAGAGCTGTTGTAGAGTATAGCTCTGCTGAAAGTTACGCTAGAGAGTTTATTTGCTCGCTGGGGCTAGTTCTTCATTCCGAATCGGATAAGTGGAAGGGCAAGCCGTACAGGTAATAGCTACACGCACGTACGTTAAAGCAATCGTTGCAGTTGAAGTTGAGTGGTCCAGACATATAGTTTTGATCCCTCATACTTCAACATATCTAGCGCAGCTAAGCTCCAGAACAAAACCATCTACGATAGCTGTCTCTCATTTACTAATTCACCTCAGACGTCAACAAGCATGACAGGGCGTGGCAAAACGGGGGCCAAGCGCCACCGAAAAATCATTCGAGACGGCATCCAAAGTATCACAAACGCTGCTGTACGCCGGCTAGCTGGTGTAATGCGGATCTCCGGGCTCGTGTATTATGAACGCGAGCAGTGCTTCGCGTGTTCCTTACCAACCTAGTTCGAGATGCTGTGACGTACACAGAATATGGAAATCGTCGCGCGCCTGGACGTCCTGTAAACCCCAAGCACCAGGGAAGAACTCTATACAGTTTTTAGCTGTTCAATCAATCTAGTCTGTCGATGGAAGAACTCTATGCGGCTTTTAACTGTTCCATATACCGTGTTCTTACGAACTGTGATTCCCCCGGGACTACCGTCCCGGGCTTGCCAATCCCGTTTGATGTCATCGTACCCTTTTCGTACCGGTACTCGAGGTATTGCAATACAAAAATCAAATCAGTCCCAATCCCATACAAACATCAAATCATTTGGGCGAGCGGCCAAGCGCCACACACACCCTACGTAAATGGAGGTGCACCACATCATTTGTGCAACTTCGCCACGGCAACTTTCTCCTGAAAGTAGCAGTGGACGGATGGATGGGCAGGCAGCTCCATATTAATGCTCAGACAGTGCTGAATGAATGCGGCGAGCACCGACATTTCTGTGAGAAAGTAGACGCCATAACCGATGTCGGTAGCAACCCTCAGTCGCCAACTCGTAGTCCACACGGTAAGCAACTCTGGATCACGTGAATGGTTGATGGTGCTAAATGCTCGAGCCCTGCTCAATATATGTCGTGCATGCGCGTCTTCAGCGTAGCCAGGTACGATATCTCCATCATCAGGCTGTGTATTGTGCTGCTCAACTGATCGATAGCGTTTGTTGTGCTTAGGCTTCGAGCGGAACGACAGCATTCGGCTGTGAGGGGAGGGGCTTGCGCAGATAATCGAGCGAGTACGTCGAGAGGCGATTCAATAGTCGCCCAGACGCGTCTTCAGTGTCGCCAGGTACGACGTGGCCATACACAGGATGTATGTTCTGCTGTTCAACATTTGTTTTTCAACATCGAGGCGTGGCAAAGCGAATTGCCACGCGGATATGCCAAGCCACATTGAGCATTCACGTCGAGAGCTCGACGGTGAAGGGTTTTTTTCCATTCAAAATGAAAATAGGCTTCCCACCAGTAATACCCCAATCACGCTTATGCATTGAACCCTTAAAATCGTACCCACGCCACGTTAAAGTTGCACATACATTACAAACATTATTTTAAGTAAATAGAAATCCATACTGCTGCACGGCCCGTTCGACGGCATTCACTAACGAACCAGTCGACGGCGAAGGAGGTGCGGTTGCTGCAATCGATGTATCGGTAGTAGGCGGATGCTAACTAGCTCATAATCTTGGGTAGATAGATGACAAAGCCGAAGGGGGCACGCAACTACAATGCCATGGAACGTGAGCGTCTGCTGGCAGTCGTGGCCACACACTTGTCCTGTAACCAAGCTGACTGGAGTGCCGTCGCTATAATCTACAATGCGTCTAACGATGTGCACTGGCACGCGCGCAATGCAACGAGCTTAAAGCGGAAGTTTACAGCGTTATACTCGTCCACTCTAAGCACTATACCAGGAGGACTACGTTCAGAGGTGAAGACGGCAATGGCACTACGCCAACAAATGCGACAACCGGGTTGGTCTGCACAAACTCAAGCTCTGGCACCCGAAAGAGAGAAGCAACCAGACGAGTCTAAAGCTGTTTTTGTAACATCACGGTCCAACGCTGGCCTTGACGAAGGCATCCCAACCCAAGCCGATGAAGACCAGCGTTCAACAAATTCCTCGCGTGGCGATATTTGCCCTCCTGCTACCAAACCAGATCAATTCACGCATATTGATGTGTTACAGATATGCCTGTGGTTCCAGCGCCGTGCTGAACGGCATGATGCTCAACTTCAAGAAGCCCAGTGTCAAATGCTCGAGCTGTTTTGAAGGTGTTTGTAAGTATTGTGGTACAGGACGTCGTGGTGTACACGCAGTACGCTATCCGAAAGACGGTGATCGTGCGAAACGTCGTATGCGCTTTAAAGCGGCAGGGCAGAACGATCTACGGGTATGACTAGTGATAATTTAGCACTATGAAGCAACAAGTAGCGGGGGGAACCACAATGATTTCAACATCTATATTTTCAAATTAATGGGCCTTTCGCATGCCGCACATTGCTCCTAGGAGTTTCACTAATACCGTTGCCGTGCGCGTTGTACATGATCGCAGCTGATATGCTCCACGAACAGCTGATAAGCTCCACGAACTGCGTTTTCCCCCGGGACAATTGGCCCGGGTAAGCTATCATCAGAGGCTAATTATCAATACACGTACCGTGGCAGCGGATTGATTCAGCAGATTGAGAGGAAGGCACCTTATAACATCATACCGGCATTGCTGAACTAGGAAAGCATCGGTTCAAGTTGTATTCTCACCTCTCCGTCTCTACATACAAGGTGTGCGGGCGACGAGAACGTCAACACGACTGAAAGAGCTACGGAAGAACCGACCGAGCAGGCTGTCAAGATTCACGGTGGCTATCAAACTGTTGGAGGACGAGATAGGTGCAGTAATTGGAGTTGCTGATCGCTTTCGGTTCGTTCAGCTTAGCAAAAAATAATAAAACGGCGACGAGGTACGGGTTTCTCGTAGAATAAGAGCTTCGCAACTGAATACACGTTTTCTTCCGATGTCCTCAGCTTTACAATATATCACAGGGCAGTTCAGTGGGTTGCCATGCAGCAAAATCGTGTACAGCGATACAAACCAGCGGATCGGCCATTCGAGCAGAAGATTTGGTTCCAGCGGAACCACTGTTTCATTCCAGCCCTGAGCTTTTAAAATACGTCTTCTTGGGAGGTACCAAATTGGAAGGGAATCTATACGTCAACTCTGTTCGCAGTGCAGATGGAGAATACGCCACAGTTACAGGTACTTGCCGTGTACCAGCACCAGATTAGAGTCAAGAAACATCTCCCCTTGGAGAGACCCAATTGTTTGTACCTGCAGACACGGCGATAGTAAGCGCGTGTATGACGGCAGCATCCTGTGGAAGCGTATTCGGTTTGATGCATGGGTTGGCGGCCAACGTCCTGTGTGGCAAACTACGAAGTAAATATGATCTTTACGTAGAGTGACAGCTGAGTGCAGCTCTGTCTCACTTCTTGCAATTTACTTCGAGGTACATCGCTTGTGTTACTCGGCTGCTGCTTAGCTTGTTGTTTTGCTCAATTCTTCGCCTTCACGGTTGTAGTTGGTGCTGCATTTGTCATTCAATGATGCAGTTGGGCCTTTGACGTGTATGTGCACTGTTGCTTGCCCTTCGCCGTGCCGATCCTAGTATTAGAGTTACCATGACTAGAATGACTCTTTGGAGGTTGCGGCTGGTGTAATTGACCACTATTTTTTAGCTAGCCTCGAGGTTTTTGCAGACACACAAAGGAAAGAAGGCATCGATACTAAATACAGCAATCAGGTAAGGTGGGTCTCCTGCAGAGCGCGACCGGCATGGCCACTGGGTTGCGCGCAACCACGAACGGAGAAGGACGAGGCCAAGCCTGACCTCAACGACCGATTATGTAATGCCTACCAAGTTGTTCGCACACTCGGCTACCAAAACGCTACCGATTCTGCAAATGTGGAGATGCCGATGTCGATCCGGTGGGAAGAGCTATGACTTCTTTTCCTTCTTGTTGGTACTACGTATCATGTAGTAATTGAGACCTGATGTGGTCGCACGATCGAAGCGCTATGACGGATGCTGAAGCAAAGTCATTTAGTTGGGTTGATCCCGTCATTGCAGCCAAGTAGTTTCAAGTGATATGCTTCTGAAATGGCCATAAACTATCACTAGCCTGGAGGAAATCCTCCTCGTGCATCTAGTTCAAAATTTGGAGTAGTCGTTGAGAACTATGAAGTGCTAAATCTAAATGCAAATTTCGAGGACGATACACGAGGCTCGGTCAACATCACGAACAATTGCAGCAATTGAAAGCCTAGCATGCAGTTCGTTGAACGAGCTTCTGCCTTGCAGATGCTTTTGCGCGGATCATAATCATTTATGTCGAAATTTATTCACCTTATTTATTGCTGGTAATGTCTAAGACTTTGAAGGTTTCTAATCCAAGTTGCGGCAAACAACTTGCTTTCGAAGCGGAAACTCTGTCCCGATAGTGCTGATTCAAGATTCGTGAAGACTGACCCACTATAAGTTCACTGTGGGAGTGGCTCATTGCAATGGAATACAGTGCCAGCCGCGACTTCTCGGGTAGGCGTAGTGGGCTCCGAGTTTTTCTGCTTCAGTTAAGGTATCAACGTCGTTTCACGAATCAGTGAGTTGTGAACTGCGGAAGCACTTCGTACGATTTTTTGCTCGATAGAGCGCAACCGATTACTGCAAAGAAGCCCCGCACCACTTGCGTTGTACGCCTGTTGAATAGAACTACATTTTACCAACGAATCCAACAATAAAATTGATGCATCATCGCGAACGGAGGCGTATTCACAAACCATCACACAGCTCGTTCGCTCGAGCGAGGCAACCGCGACGCCAAGTTTACCGAAAGTTTCCATGACTTAGCTGCACTAAACTGTGAATCGGTGTCCCGTCAGACCAATGCATGAGCCCACAACGTATTTATTTGTAAGCTACGTTAGGAGCTTGTGTCACATCTTGTGCATAACGAAATGTACGTGTTGCCGTTAAACGTTAATTGCATTATGACTGCAAGGAACACGGGCCCAACGACTACGCTGAAGAAAGCATGGCTTCCACACCAACGATAATAAGCGTCGCAAGAGCTACCCCGTATGTGATCTTCAGAATTTTCTTGATGACACGCCATTTTGACGGTTTCTTCGCCACCTCCTGCGCCACCTGCTCCGTGATTTTCTTCACCTCTGCTTCTTTGAGTCTAGTGGTGACCCCACCATTGACTCCTGCACTCTTGAAGCGATTCACTGCCTTGAGCTTCGTGGCGGCACTTTGCCAGCCAGCTCTCTCTTCGTCTTCAGCTCCGAGTGCCTCTTCCTCGACTTTTGTGAGCGTTGTACTGCTCTTCAAGTGGCGACCTGCGCTGTCATCCGCTACTAGCTCGCCGATAAAGGGGGGGGCCACGTTGGCGACCTGCAAGGCGTTGTCAGCGTCAGCCTGACCAATGCAGCTCAGAGCAACGATGGTGGCCACGAAGAGCGTGCTGGTGTTGAGGCGCTCGAGCATCCTTCACGAACAGTGTCCTAATTTTTTCGCCCAGAAAAATGTCGGAAAGATGAGCACAAGAAGGCTCTAGAAATGAGCACGATTTTTGCAATTTACGACTCCCTAGTTGAGCTTATATCTGTAGTCCGGATTATTATAGGTCGAACTTCAGCCGTCGAAGACTGACTTTTAGGTACATGTGCTGTACCCTAGACACATATCCGTATCAAAAAATTTGACATTTAATGTACGGTACTGTATATACCTGAATACTATTCAGTGAATAGAAGCAAATCCTACTTATCTTTTTGCCTAGCACAGCTGTTGCAGCGCACTGCTTCCGCTTTTTCTTCAAAAGGACCTTATGAAAAAAAGTCCTTTATTTATGTGATGGGACTCCCATTGGGACGTAAACTAACGGGAGCTTGCCGTAATGAAAAAAGGCCGCCTGAAGTTAACGTAAATCAATGTGTGGCACCTACACGAAACTCAACCAATCAGGAACCACCTACTGGAATTATAATAATTATTAATATACAAAAAATAGTATTTTTATTCAAAATGGTCCTTATTCATAAGCTCGTCGCTCTGCCAGCGAAAAAAAAGCTGGCGGCATGCTACGGAGTCATTGCTACGGAGTCATCGTACGACTCTCCTTTGCTTGATCATTTAATGCGCAGCCACCACCCCCCGCCGATAATCTGTAGTTGCAGGTCGAGCTCCGCTGTTCGAGGACCATTGTCCAAGAACTACCGTGGTTGAACCGTTGGTGAGATTGACTCACGGTCATACTGAGGCTAGTATTATACTTGGTATAGTTTAACCAAGAGGGGCTGTCACCTGCGAGGTTTTTTCTCCCTCAATCCCATTCTTCCTGTGGGAAAGCACCATCGTGTTAGTGTTCTTGTGTCTGGCCTTCCTCGGCAGTCGACACCAAGCTTCACAGGCACTACAGTCCCACTGCGTGAGCCGTCATAATCTCCAGCCCTTGATCAATTAAAGTTTTAGCCTTTTATATAGTGCTTTCAGACCTGATAAACGTTTAACGCGACGCCAACTGTAGTAAATTGAGTTTACGTCCCCATCATTAGTTTTTTTAGCTAAAACTAGGGGTTGCTGACGGTTTATCTAATAAATACATCTGACCCAGAATTCATCGCTTCAATGCTCATTCGATACCTTTGGTGTCATTTGTTCCTGCTGGCATGTAGTCATTCTACATGGTATTGATGGCCTGGTACCTATTTGTACTTATATTCATTGGAAATGACAGGGCAAACAGTTTTATCGACTCAGTAGGCGACTCATGTACATTGTACTTTTCACGCCAGTAAATATGTTTATCATTGACCGTGTATATAATTAGTTTTTCCTTCCCATTGTGATGTCAATAGAGCCTGGAGATACGACCAGGAGATGTATCCGCTGTTGTGGGGAATCTCCATTCTTGTCCTTCTTGTCATCAGGCGACTTTGCAACGACACCGTCTTTCGCGAAACCCCCAAGCAGACCCCCCCCCCAGCATTCCCATTTTTGAATGCTTCCATTCCAAATCCGGGGCCAATCTGTACTCCGCTGACAGATATGATGGACATGGGTCTATCAGTTCGCGGCAGAGCATTTGCCTCGCTTGGATTGACCTCAACTTTGACGGATCGGACCCATTCTCGTATCCTAGCCTCTGATTATTATAGTTGCTCATTCAGTTTGCAGTCTGTAAAGCAATTAAACCCAACTACATACACGTTCCCTACCTACAATTTCACTGGTAGCAACCTTTAATCCTGGGAGGACAGGTAGAAGAGCAGTACATGTATCGACAGCATCACAGATTCATTCGTCCAAAAAAGTTGCTTGTACCTCAGTAAACTTTCGCACAGCCTTAACCCCGCGACACCCAGTTTTTGCCGTAGTGGCTGCAGGAGGAGCAACAACAGCGCTGCGGAGCCATCTCGGCTCCAAAGTCGACCAACAATACCAGTACACCATTGCATGCCGTCGTATTAGATTTCGTACAAACGGTATGGAATGCTCAAGGCTCACAACCCGAACCGATATGGCCTTTGAACATCTATATGTTGGAACTGTACTCGCGTCCAAACAGCTGCTGAACTGCGCTGTTTGCCTCTCACTACTTCATACTGCCGTAACAAGCTGCTGGAGTTACGTCCCAACATCTATACAATCAAGAGGCGAATCGAAATCGATGAGAACGGGTTGTAGAAGAGTAAAGAATAATGTCAACGATGCAATTTTCGTCCCAATGTCTACACCATAAAGTGGTGAGATCGATTCTGGAAGAGTAAATAACAATTTCAACGATGCAACACCTTAAACTTTTTCCAGCAGTCCTCCCAGCCAAAAGCAACGCACTCTTATGCGAAGGTATCACAACTCTCAAATGATGAACATCCGAACCAGACATACTGAGCTGGTACTTAGTCGTATGTAGCTGACTCCGACTAACAGCAAAACGTCGAGCTGTTTATTTGCATCACAGATTTAGTGCGAGGAGACGCTGTAAATCGCCCCGCCAGCAGCAAGGACCAACAAAACAAGCCCAACGCCTTGCAGCATCTCCTTCTTGTCTTTATCGCTAACACTAGCGAGCAACTTCTTGGGGATTTTCACATTCTTCGCGCGGACTTGTGCAGAATTGACTTGTAGTAGATTCTTCAGCTTAGTGGCAATCGAAAAAAACCTCTCTTCCTCCTCAGCACCGATCGGATTATGGGTTGTAGTCCAACCCTCCCTTATGTGTCGCGCGTACTTGCCACCGTTGCTTTTTGTATCGGAGGCCGTGGCTGCTCTCTCGACGACCGTCTCGGCAATGCTGCTAGCAAAAGCGGAGGTAATTAGAAGCACGACGAAGATCCTCGTTCTAATGGTTGTGTTACTCATGACGGCGTGGTGTATGGAAACAACGACAGCTTTGGCCGCTAGTTCGGAAATGAAGCCGTTTGTCGGGAGTGAAGCACCATCAAAAGGGCAGCTCATCACCGCGACGTGATGTTTTACTGATGATGAAGTCCTCGTCACCGAACAGCCTGCTTGCAGCTAGAGAAAATAACATGGATGGGAAATGACCATACTCAGACCAAATGAAATGCATGTTCGGTACAAGTACACCACACAGAGGACACGAGCTTCGTCTCCTCCGAGAGGCAAGCTCCGTTTTCCTGTTCTCTTGGGTCTCGTTTCCGTATCTCTTTGACGAAATGCCTTCCTTTCCGTATTGATACCATTTGAAGCATTCAACTGCCAAGTTGCCAAGCAGAAAGCACTGTTAGCCACGGCAACAAGCCTCCCTGTTGATGATGGATATCACGTACTTGTATTGTCTGTTGGGGCAAATCGAGACTCCTCCCACTCGAAAACCTCCTGCTTCCAGCACGCGAGCGCCTGGGTGCGTCCATCGGCCCAGCATCCGCGAGGCCTTCGCGAGTCCAAAAGTGCATCATTGCAGCATTAATAATACAACATAATATATTCTATTTTCGTTGAAATTATTTTCTTTCGGTGATGGCAAAATCAAACACTTGATAACTTATTGCCAAAAGTAAAACCAAGGTTTAAAATATTATGTACCGAGCTGTCTAACTAGCGCTTTTTCTTATCACCGCATCATACTACCCATTCAAATATTGCTTTTCCTGAAGGCATAATCGGCTGTTCTGGACGGCGAAGACAGTCAGCATGCCCACCTAACTGGTCAATAGAATGTGTGCGGCAATTGCTACAATATCATGCTTCGACTATTCAATAATTGATTGTCTTGTGCTGCTGGTACCAATGCAGTTAGCTATTTTACTACACCTGTGCAACGACATTGCAGTCGTATTATCGGAAGCCCTGTGCACCTCCGACGCGTAAGTATCACCGTGGGTCCGAGGTATGCTAAGCGTAGACAAAACCTTGTACAAGATGGCCGCCCTAAAAAATCGGCGTACAGCGGTGGCTAAAGAACTCGCCCTCCGTGGTGAGGTTTCGATCTCTCTTCAGCGGAATGTCTCCTGGCAAACCGTACAGTGTGGCGTTTTCGGGCTGGCGGTGGCGGTCACCACGAATGTTGTGGGTGAGCATTGCAATAACCCTTTTAAGTAACCCTCACAGACACATCTTCGTACTTGGACGCCATGCTCTGTAAAGCAAAACAAATTCAATTGTCATGATTTTTTTGTCACCTTGCATGCTCGTCCTAGGTCAATTCCGAAGAAACGTACCGAAATCGAGACTTGAGCGGATTCCCAGCTGCTTGAACAGCTTCGAGTGCATATCGTTTCCATCCTCAGTATTTCCACATCCATTCTGCTGGTTAGCTCGCTTTCAGTCGAGTTTATCCACATCTACTGTACGTGAAAGCAAGTATCCACGCCAGTGCATTCCCTGATACTGCAGTCTCATCATCCTTGCGATGAACCTGACTCGACTCTAGTATATCATGCCGAACTAAATGCAACGTGTTCGTCTGGTTTGAGAAATCTTTTGTGGACTCCGTGCGCTCGGTCTATCAGGCAACCTGATTCAGGTAGATGTGGGCGTCCGCAACATGTATATCAACTCATACAGTGTAGAATTGAAAAGTGGCGATAGTTAATGAGGAGAATGAGGATGTTGACAACAGGCTACTGAGGACGACCTGTTAGCGGTGGGAAATGCGCTTACTGTAGAAGCCCTGGAAGTCCACGAGAAGCAGGGAGGAGCCTTTCTTGGAGTTGTCCGAGTAGCGCGAGCCGCCGAAGATGCTGCCGCTGTGGTCGTGCAGGTGGGCGACTGTGATGTAGCGTACCATGCTGGAACAGCCGGGAATGCCAAGCTGATACACGGAAATGAAGACCTGGCAGAGAAATGCCTGTAGCTACTCAATATCTTCGGGATATCAGCCTGAAGGATGCCTACACAAAAACAACGAGGAGTGACTACAGCAACTGGAGCTCATGCAGACTTTGCGTTCTCGAGAGCTCGACCTCCAGGACGATTGGAACACCGACATAAAAATTGGGCGAGTGATCGCGAAACCGTGCACCAGCGATTCCCAGTTTTCAGAGGACGAAGTTGGTCGAGGAGAAGATTCGCCATTGGTGGGTGAGTGGAAGCACTCAAACCCAAAACTGCAGTTACGAACAAGAAATACTTCCAAAACAAATGTAGAATCTGGGCAACAAGAATCGCACGAGTTGTAAGATAACACTCCAAGAGGTCAGGCTAAACCATCGTCTCTTAGCTTGCAGAATTGAGGTGGGTTTACCTAAACGGCGTCATATTGACCTTCGGTTGCACGCATTGGACTTAACAATAAAGGTGTGTGTTTCCAGGAACTGGAAGCAAAACTAGAAGCTTGTTCGCAAGAGGACTTGAAAAAATGCCCCAGCGACAACAGATAAATCTGAAGCATTAGAGACGCTAATCGAAGCGAAGCCGCCAGCTCAATGCCGCAAGCTGCGAGCACGCCAACCAAAAGAGAACCTCTTCCATCGACTCGGGGCACTAGCGCACCTCGGGTGTAGTCGTTTCATTTCGCGATTCAAAAACTGGTTTACTGTTAACCATGATTCAAGATGAATTTGTACATGTACCATGAAAAATTAAAACAAAAACAGGAATAACCAGTTTATCAACCAAGTTTGATTGACACATTTGGCTGGTGCATCGAAGCAATAAGGCGGGAAAAAACCTCAACGACCAAACGACCAGCAAAGGAGTGGGAATGCCGTCGCTAAAATCAACGAATGGCCAAGCTTAAACCACTTGACTTCATTTCGACAATAAGCAAATGGCATCAGGCCGAATGTCGGCGAAAACCAGGCTGCGAAGATCACGGATCCGGTAGTACAATAAGCCACTAAAAACCCGTCCAGTTCACACTATGTCAAGAATATCCAAGAGATCACGTTCGATGTAGAGGTTACGACCATTTTCGTCGTTGGTCTGATGATTTCAAAGCAGATGACGAAGTTAATGTAAGCTTCAGACGTGACGTGCCTGAAGACAAATTGATTCTACTACATGTGCAAGACTCAATGTGATCCTCTTGGATGGTCCATGTATAACCCTGTGAACACTACCTGACGAAGTGAAGGTCGTTGTACATGTGCATTATGGGACTGTGCTGTCGCTCGGTAAATATTCGGCGGGACTCTGAGAGCCCTTCGCTGACGATCATGCTCAGTGTGGTTTAGCTGCATAAAGTACAGTATTGTGCTTACTCTCAAAGACCCATTGTATCCAAGATTTTGTGTACGTCCCCCACCGCGGGTAATGTTTGCCTCTGCGCAAAACGTTTGTGGCCTATTATCTTTATATCAGCAAGAAAGAGGTGCTCCGGTACAGTGCGGGAATTCAACCCCTACCATTTCAAGCGGTGGACCATTCAGACGTTTGAAATGGTAGTTGGATTCAAAACAAGTATTTCATCGAGACCCAACGCTCTAACGAATTTCTTAGGTTCAATGTTGGCTTTGTTCAGGACTTCGACGCTTTCAGAATCCGCGCTTTGACTACATGCAGAACAATATTTTTTCAATGCCATACGGACGCAGCTAGGTAGCCATGGAG
>JAGDFM010000331.1:0-28854 GCA_019155715.1 Phytophthora pseudosyringae
CCACGCACGACAGGGGGCATTGCCAAATGAATTGGATGGCGTCCGTCGCACCCGACGGTACCGGAATTACGGTACCGGAATTATTACCGACCGTTATATGCAAAGGCAGTTGCATAATTTGAAGCGAACCTCTGATTGGTTGACCGTTACAAGCAGGCGACCGTAATAAGCCGAGGAATTCGGTAGCTGAATTCGACGCTATATGGCTTTTCATTAACCCCCATACCATTTCAATTGGCTGCAACTCCGGGTAGTATGGGGGGGGGTGAAGTACACCAAATGATCGTATCCGGACGCGATGAGCTGCGTTGCGTAGATGGGGACGGATCGGTTGGGCTGCACGCACAAGAAGCTGAGTGATGACATCTTTCTCCTCGTTGGTAATACCTAAATAACATAAAATAAATTTAAAGTAAGATATAATTTACAGCAACGCTCGTTAACAAAGATAAACGTACCGCGATCTGTGAGCCACTGACGAATGTCAGCCTTCAACCATATCTTGGTAGGAGTAGGATTTGTGAGCCGCTTGTGATAAGATGCTCCATCCATGTGAATATTGCACGGACCGAAATCCTTTTTGAGCGTCGCACACAAATTAGTGAACAATCTTTCAAATGTGTCGCCGTCAAAGTTACCGTGATAATCCGATGGATCAGCAGCTCCTTTATGCTTTTTAGTCGCTGAATTCCAATGCTCAACCGACTCCTTGACGAACGCGCCATGTATTTCGTTCTGAGAGCGTGTTGAGCTTCCACTCTGTGTGTTGGCAGTGCAAGTTATTGTACCTGCAGCAACCATAACAATTCTAGGAAGTAAGGGTAACGTCCACCTTTATGACGCACTTCCCTTTTTGGCGCACTTGAAGCCACTTTTGCCACATGTCCTCCCTACCTTATTCCATATTAAAAATCTGAAGGACTATACCAGAGCATTCACTCCCCGTCGTCCTCCATGGCGAGCTCTCCCTCCGATCGAGATCCATGCCGTCCTGCTCGCTGTGTGCTTCTCTCTGCAGTTTGGAAAAAAGCTGAGTCGAGCAACAATTGGAGTCGGACACGTGCACACGATACCTGAGTGGACTGAGAGCGATATGCAAGCCGCGTTGTTGGTCTACCGAAAAGGTCAGAAGCAAGAGAAGGCACCATCCATCAGAGCGGTCGCTGAAATGCACAAGATCCCAGAATGCACCTTCCGACGCTACCTTAACGGCCAGCCCCTCGGATCAAGAACGGGTCCAGCGAGTGCGTTGTCGGCAAATGAAGAAGAAGGGCTTGTCGAGGGGTTGCTCACGTTGCATGAAAAAGGTTTCCATCTACCCGTCTTCGTTTCAAGTTCATGGACATGAATGTCTGCCGTGACGGAAGGCAGCATCAATTCACCCCTCGCGGTCCATCACCCAAGTGGGTTTCAGCCTTCCCTGAACGCCACAACGATCGTTTGAGCATGCGGAAGTCGCGGATATTGGACGTATCGAGAGCGGATGCCTTTGACGAGGACGAGATGCTTTTACGCGGAATACCAACAGTTTCTGGATGAACACACAATGCCAGTGACACGAATCTACAATTGGGATGAGAGTGGGCTCGATCCTCAGGGTGGGACACCGACGCGTGTGATCGGCAGACGCGGGGCCAAGTCAGTACCAAGGAAGAGGGGTGACAACCGTGAAAACACATCTGTCCTCTGGGCTGCCAGCGCGGCGGGTGTCGTTCTCCCTCCGCTCTTCATGTTCAAAGGAAAGCGGTTGAGGAGCGATCTGCTCAATGATGCACCACCGGGAAGCGTGGCGACGGCTTCAGAAAACGCATTCATTGACGTTGCTGTCTTTAGTGATTGGTTGCATTGCTTCGTTGCCAATATTCCTCCTGCCCGACCCGTCCTGCTTATCCTGGATAACCACTGCGCACATGTTGCACTTGAAGTTCTTGAAAAGTGCAAGGCCAATGGAATCGAGGTTCTTGCGCTTCCCCCTCACACGACTCACCTGGTCCAGCCTTTGGATGCGGGTATCTTCCGATCGTTCAAGTCGAAGTGGAGACATGTCGTGGGTGAATGGACAGTGGCAACAGGAGGAGCAAGCGTGCAGAAGCAGCATGTTGCGGGTCTTGTTGCGAAGACCATAAACCGCGCGTGGACTCCTGAAATCTTGGCGAAGTCATGGTCGAGCACTGGAATGTGGCCGATCAATGTGGAGAAAGCACTGAAGAAGTCAGTTCCTAACAAGCAAACAGTGTCACGGTCGCTGTCGCCTCCACCATCATGACGAACGATCCAATTCGGATTGCAGATATCCTTCCTCGTGATGCTCGGAAACTGAGGATAGATGGCGTTGAATTGGATACATTACGCGCGTTTCATGTCACTCAGCGTCCCCTGAACACATTGTCGCCCTCGAAGCCAGCCGAGGACCGAGTCGATATTAACCTCGCCCCTAAACGACTGCTGACAGCCGACGAGTGCATGGCTGAAGTGAGACTCAAGAAGCGAGAACTAGAAGATCTAGAGCGCCAGAAGGAAGAACGGAAACGAGTGCGTGAGGAAAAGAGAGTGGCAAACGAGCGCGCGGCATCAGCTAAGAAGATTGAGATGGAAGCCAAAAAGCATGCCAGAGAGGAGAAGAAGCGCCAGGAATCGATCGATCTGGAAGTCCGAAAACGTGCCAGAGAGGAGAAGAAGCTCCAAGACCTCCAAGAGCCCCAACAGCGCAAGAAGAAAAAAATATGGCGGAAAAAAGACACCAACTTCAACATGTGCCAGATACCCGACATCGCCACTTCGGCGGCCGATAACTTGGCATCTACCCAACCGATTTGGATGGACAAGGCACAAATGCAACCCGGAAGCAATGGTTTTCAAATAGATGTAGCTCAAATACGTGATGAAGCATCGAGTGGACGTCACCACTCGATTGTCGGATTTTTTTTACATATGATCGGCGCATTTTTTTCATTTGGCTCGTTTTTTTCTATATAAAGTGCGTCAAAATGGTAAACGATGTTTTTGGATGCCGAAATTTTTATCCTCCTTTGTCGTGCGCTCTTGATCTCAAAATGCACGCAATGGAGCTGCGCTTTCAGATATAAATAGCTTCGTGTCTTCTCTTTTCAGAATTGTGCACAGCTTGACAATTGAGCAACAAGCGGCCGCACAATTTGAATTCCCGCTTAGGTGTGTCAAAACCGGTCGTGTTACCCTTATGGATACGATAAAAAAAATTAAGAGATAAGTAAAAAAAAAGTTACAGCTCACATAGTACCTGGGCCCCTTTCCGCTCTTGGATTTTCGTACTTTGTCTTCCGTCAACCACGTTTTGTTGGCGACGTGGTTGACAGTGACGTTTGACTCGTCTAGAAAGACCTCCGGTCGAACTGGATTGTTGTTCGCATCTCGATTTGCAAGCTTCATTTGAAGATATGTCGCTCGAAACGCTACGTTGTTCTCCTTTTCAGCCATAAAATTACGATGCTTGCCCCGAATGTGGAAAAAGCCCATACGTCTAAGCAGGCGACGCATGCTTCGCACAGGATTTGTTTTCTTCTTTTCCATGACGTTGACCACATGGTTGGCAATAAGCTGAGCTGTGATCGGTCGAGTTGCTTCATTCTCAGCGATCACAAACTCGCGGATCACTCCTCTCAGATCAGGCGACGAGTACTTGCTTTGTCCACTGCGCTTCGTCTCACTTGACTTCAACAAAATATTAAAACAAACTGGTTTTGATACATAACTGTTAGAAATATGCAAACATCACTATAAATAAAGCTCTTCGGAACCTCGTCGAACTTGGTTCCGGGATTCTTGTTCCAGTAAGCCATGACGCGTCCGACGGTAGCTAGGCCTACGTCAAGGCATTCAGCTATCCGTTGACGGGCTTCCACGCCGCCAGATCTACCCGCTTTTTCTTCTTTGGTGAAATACTCATGAGCCTTGACAATCCTGCACTTTTCTTGAGGTGTGAGCGGTTTGCCACGGGGCATCGTTCTGCGAAATGGAAGAATTGGATTGCTCTCTGTTTGGCCCGGTCTCCGTTAAACTATCTAAAATAGATTATGTGGCGGTTGCACTCCCATCCGACCAAAAATAAATACGCTACCTAAGTTTGTGTGGGTGTGTTAAATATATAAATTGGAGTTGTATCTTCTCTCGTGGCTGGTACAATATGTGTTGCCCTGAAAAAAAAACACTTCATCACCAATGACGAACATCTGCGGGTTTTTTTATTCTTGTTGTAAACGTCTGCCATTCGATCCTGAGCTTGTGCAATGCTGCGCCGCGCTTTCGCCAAGATGTCCGCTTGCTCGCAACAAATTCGGAGTGCTTCGACTGACGGACCTTGCCTAAACTAGGCGGAAGGTGCACGGTTGCCGGGGTCCGAGGGATATAACCCCGTCGGCTTCAAACGGCGACATGCTTATCGATGATTGACATCGAGCATCGTAAGCAAATTCAGCTAGACAGATGTGGTGATTTCAATCATCCGAGTCTGCATTCGAAAAGGCTCTCAAGTGGTTCTCCAAGGTCTGATTCAGTCGTTCACTTGTTACATCGCCTTGCGGCCTGAACGCCGTCGCATCTTTTGCTCGACTCCTAGTAGCTCGTACAACTTCTTCCAAAAGCTCGAAGTGAATTTTGCATCTCGATCTGAAACAACCACATTCGGTAATCCATGTAGGCGAAATTTCTCCTGGTGGAACCTAACAGCAACGTCTTCTGCTGTACTCGTAACCTTCCCGGCCACAAAATGAGCCCCCATCGTCAAATGATCAAGCGCTACCATCACCCTATCGTGATCACGAGGCGTGGTCGGTAGACCAGTAATAAAGTCCATGGCAATATGACTCCACCGTTGAACTGGGATGGCATGGCTGTTCAAAAAGTCAGGAGGTCTCTCATTGCGAGCCTTCGTACGAGCACAGATTTCACATCCTTTCACGCATTTCGCAATATCACTGAGCATGTGCGGCAAATAGTAGTGCTCGTCAATCAGACGGCACGTGCGATCAATACCTGGGTGACCGTACACGGGACTGTCGTGGAACTCCTCGAAGACATGCTCCAATAACTCACGTGTTCGCGGTAACACAAGTCGAGGTGAGTCGTGATGACCTGCTGGGTAGTAAAGCCTCCCTTTACTGAGTGAATATCGCTCGAAGTGCCGAGGTACCGTTCCAGTACTGGATGCATCCGTACTCAACACAGTAGCTTGGTGATCCAGCAAAATGAGTAAGGCTTTGGTTGTTTCCTCCTCCTTGTATCAAGCTACTGCCTCAGATATAGTTGCGGATAGTGATCGATCGAGTCGTTCACGCACTTGTTGTCGAGTTGAGGTCGCAGCAAGTGTGACTGGCTCAGTGTTTGCCTGGAAGTCGGGACGGCGGGAAATGCCGTCTGCAACGTCGTTAGTGGATCCTTTGATGTAGCGAATGTCGAATTGGCACTCAGCCAACTCGTCGTACCACCGGGCTATGCGACGTGAGATCGATTTCTGCTTGATCACAGTCTCTAAGCTCTTATGATCTGTTTCAACACGAAAAGGTATACCCAGTAAGTAGATGTGCCATTGACGAAGTCCAAACAAAATTGCTAGAAGTTCATTCTCCTTGATTAAATAGTTCAACTTCTCCGCCTTGTATTTGAGTCCGCCAAAGGCAATCGGTCGTTCAATTTCAACTCCATCACGAATCTCATTCTGGAAAATCACTCCGCCCATCGCGAAGTCTGACGCGTCCATCCGTAGGAAAAAGCTTTTGCCAAAATCGGGTAAACACAACACTGGTGCCTGGCCAATTTTCTCTTTCAGTTTCTCAAAATACTGATCGAGCATAGTATTCCACTGCAATCTCGAGTTTCCTGTCCTTAACATCGCAAATAACGAACCCGCATCGTCTGCAAAGTTCTTGCAGAACCGCTGAACATAGGTCACAGTGCCCAAGAATGCTTGCATGGCTTGCTTGGTGGCTGTCGAGGCCATTCTTGCATCACTCGGACCTTGGTGGGGCTAATCTGAACACCGTCTCGCCCAACGATGTCACCTCGACATGGAATAGATGCTTCGCAAAAGACACACTTGCTGAGCTTCACGAAAAACTTCTTCTCGTATAGTCGATCAAATACGCGATCCAGTGCATTGAGATGCTCCTGTAGATTGGTGCTTCGAGTAAACACATAGATGACATCGAAGTAACTTTGACAAATATCGGCCAGGTCACTCAAAATGCTACGAATTCCATCATTGAAAGTAGCTGGCGCATTCGATAACACCATGGGCACAACTAAATACTCGTAGAGACCAGCAGGTGCCTGGAAACATGTATACGGAATGTCAGCTTCCCTCATCTGAAACTGGTAGTATCCACTCAGCAAGCCAAGACACGAGTAGTAGTAAGCTCCTTGCATCTTCTCCAAAATCTTATATTTGCGTGGCATTGGCATTGTACGGCGCACAGTATTGAGGTTCATCGCTCTGAAGTCATGCACAATTCGCCAGCCATCAGGTTTATGGACGCAAAAGGTTGGTGCTCCATGCGGGGAAGTTAACGGGCGAATATATCCGACTGCTTCCATCTCCCGAACCCGTCGCGTAATTTCGGCTTCTTGTCCCAGGGACTGTCTCCACTGCTGACGGAAAATCGGCTCGTTGCCCTTGACTTCCATTTCATGCAGCCCATGCTCCACAGGCGGGAGCTCCAGGGGCAGCTTTGGCGGAATAGCCCCGGATACTTGCACAAATACGAATAAACGGGATGATCCTTGAAGTCCCCAATGTCTTTTGTCCCTCGAGCAACAGGTTTTGGTTCGCCAGGTTGGATGACGAACACATACTCAATCGACATGTCCTTTTTGACCATGCGTCGAAATTGTTTTACTGAAATCAACTTCGTTTCCCCAGTTGCAATCGAGAAATACGAGGGGTCTACCCCCCCCCCTCAACTTGAGTTGCCGCTCTTCCTTTTCTCTGAAAAGCTCTTTTCGCGATAAGAGTTCGCAGTTTCTGCTGAAGTCGCTCTCGGTTTGGCCGAATTGCGCCTGTAATCCAATCAATCTGAGGGTTTACTCCCTTCAGCCACGGCATACCAAGCAACAAGTCTCGAATAGCTGGGACAGGTAACACAAGAAACTCTGCTATGTAATTATCCATACCATCGATCCGAATTGTCAGCTTAACCGTTCTCTTTTGTGAAATCTCGGTCGTGTCATTCGCAATCGTCAAGCTGAGTGACACATCATGCTCACAGATAACGTCCTTGAGCGAATGATCACTGAGAAATGATGGGCTCACCACATTAATTGATGCCCCACTATCGATAAATCCACTCGAACTCTGTGGCCCAGCTTCCAACTGCACCCCGCACTGCATCCTAATGAACGGGTCTTATGATTCACCGTCTACTTGAATACAGATTCACTCTTCCTTTAACAATTTGTTGTCCCGTTCAATGGGCTTGGGACAGAATCAGGTCGATCG
This sequence comes from Phytophthora pseudosyringae, assembly GCA_019155715.1. Lineage (NCBI taxonomy): Eukaryota > Oomycota > Peronosporomycetes > Peronosporales > Peronosporaceae > Phytophthora > Phytophthora pseudosyringae. Next base: position 7,469 of record JAGDFM010000331.1, read on the forward strand.
CCCGTCGTCGACCAGATCTACTCGTTTAAATGAGCGGTGGCGTCAGTTGCTTCGTCGTCGATGATCAACTTGTCGACCAAGGCGAAATACTTCGCTTTGTAGTCCATTTTGTCCGTGTTGTTGGACTTGCGGAACGCTGGTTATCCTACCGGACGCTTTTCAGGATACTTCGTCCAGCAGGTGTCGGGATGGTGGAACCCTTTATCACAATGATGACACTTCTTCCTCCCACCAGAGACATCGTTACTGGTTGCACCATAGGAGGCCTTGTTCTTTAGTATGAACTTGCCCTTGGTCTGGCTGGCAGGTGTAGGAGGCTGTTTCTCCAGGTCCGGCTTATCCTCTTCAAGGCGTTCCAGCTCAACTTCGCTGAAACCCTCCGCAATCACATCGTCAAGCGTCTCCGATTTCTTTCGCAGTGTCTGCTTCCGCAAATTGCTGCTGGTTAACCCTTTCAGGAGGATTTTTTCCGCGACGACGGGATCAAGTGGGACCAGGTGGAGCTTTTCCTGAAACTTTACCACGTAGTTCTGGTAGTAGCCACGTTGATTGAAATTCCACACTTCGCTCTTCAATTTCTGCTGAAAATTCGGTTCCTTGAAGTTTTTCTCCATGGACACCTTCATGGCGCTCCATGCATTCACAGTCATTGGATTGGTTACGTATGTCTCGTACCAGGTGGATGCATTCTTACTACACACTGGCCGAGTTCACGACCGACGATAGCATCATCTGCAACGAGGTCGTAGCCCTTAAAAGTGAAATAGGACTCGAACTGGAAGACAAAAACTATTGAGTTTCACTCCATCGCCCTCAAACGATTGTGGCTTGGTGCCCATCTTCCTCAGTTGTCAAGAACCAGGATTGCTCATTGCAACGTCTTCTTGTTGTCTGCGAGGTAAACTTACTGGTTGTACCACTGGTGGTTGCTGTTGCATATTAGCGACAGCGGCTGCGGTCTGCTGAGCCAATCCTTGGACTTGGCCAACAGTACCGAAGCGGGTTTGCAACTCTGTTATAGCTGCAACAGTCTGCGAAACCGCGTCTTGCACCTGACGAATGGCTGCAGTGTTTTCTCCAGTTGTCTGTTGCGTCGTGGCAGCAGTCTACACTAGCCCGTCGATGCCTTCGAGGATATGGTCCAAGCGGTTGTTGACTTGGTCAATTCGTTCCCCCATCTCAGCAATTGTCGCTTTCACGTTCTCGACTCGCTTGCTGGTTACGTCCCTGGGGGCGTGAACAAGTGCGAGTTGACGTGCAGCAACTTGTCGACGCATCTACATGGTCGTTAAATTGCAAATTCTACAATGCCACAAAAGCGTGTCGCGCTTTGGTATGGTAGCACTTGAGCAGTGGCATTTGCTAAAGGACTCAGGCAAGATGCCTTCGTAGTTCACGATCAGCTGAGGTTGCTAGTTAATTGCAGGTAAAATGAAAGCTGATTGATTTTGATGTGCTTCGCTAACTGCTCTGCACTACACTCTGCTTTCTTTCATATGCATACATATATAGGGGTCGATCTGAAACTTTGAATGTACGTCTTCAGCTTGCACTTGAACTAACTTGCACAGCTTGACTGGGGTTGCAGCTGCTGTGTTCAATCCACAAGTACTCGCGTGTTCAACCCGAACCTTAACTCCTTTGCATGATGCAGCAAGTTGCAGTAAATTCGTGATAATCACCCAATACGCTGTAGGCCGATGTACCAAAGGATGACCAAAGTGCTAACAACAAATAAATGGAAAACGACCTGCGTTGACAATGAAACGGGGATGTAAGTAGGTGCACCTACTTTCTTGGAACCTTGGCACCAATATTCCACCGGATTAGACGACTTAACTTTCCGAGTAGTCAAGAGGGATTGTGAACGGGCCTGGCTTTCGCATAGATTTCCTTCTAATATAAATTACGGACGACGTGACTTTAATTTATTTGTTGATGACTTTTCCCGTGACACGGGCATCCCTGGTGCTGCAAGCGGTGCCTTTTAATTTGATTTGTACGCTATGTAGTGGTACTCTAAGAACGCAAAAATTGTTATATAGTTCCAATCTCCCTGTGCGCCAATCCAGTTTTATGCCTGGTTCTATTCTCCTTCCAGCTCGATCTCGGCCATAAAACGGAGGGACATTTCGCCTGCAAAGCACAATAGACCTTGATTTATAAAACGCCTTGTATTAAGGATGCAGCTAAGTGAAAACAACAAAAGAATCATTATAAAAGACACAATACCAGTAAATATACCTGGCTTTTAGTCCTTACCACTCCGTTCCAGAAATGTTGCACAGTGCATCTATTTTGTTCGTAACCACAAAATACACTACGTTTCACTATGGCTAGTGGCAGTGTTTCTGTGCTGCTGCGACACAATTTCCTCAACCTCAGGTGAGCATTGCTCCCTCCCGCTCAAGTCTTGCCTTCGCCACGTGGCGAACCCTGAATGCATTGCCCCCGCCTACCTTAATACACGAGTCCATGCAGCACTGAAGGCTTAAGAACGTTGAGTTCAACGTCGTCGACGGTAGCTCCCAGTACGCGTCCGTGACAGCTTCGCTGCGCTGGAACGACCGACGAAGCGAACGCGTAACGAAGTGCCGACGCTGGCCGACGTGCAACAGTCTCATGCTGAAGTGACGAAGAATGCTTGTCCTGCTGGGATCTTTTCTTGATGACACTGGTGGTGCCCATCAATCCGTGGGGAGTCGGTGGTTTGTTCGGCTGGACGGAAATCGGCCAGGATGCGGTCGTTTTGCGCTTTCAAGAGCTGTTCGAAGTGGCGAAAGCAGGTAAAGATGCTTATCGAGAAGAAGCGAGATGGTACGCTGGTAGCGCTAGTCGGCTTGAAACGAAAATCGACTTTGAGAGCGTTATCGTCCTGGTCGACGACGCTATCGAGTTATTGAGAAATCAGCAGCACGCCAAAGCCCAGAATGGCTGTGCACAACGTTTCCACGACCTGGAGAACACGGTGGCCCGGAATCCAAACCCCAAGACTCCAAACGTTTAGGACAAATAAAATGATTTCTAGTTACAGCCATACGTTGAACACAATTGTTTTAGATCTTAATACCATGAACAGAACGACCTTCCTTAGCTCTATGCATGGTGTGTCTACAATGATGTCTACCGGCGTTCATCAGTGTCAAAATGCAGAGTCATTATTAACATATCACTTTTAGTTATGCCCTGTAGTTAAGGGCGATGTTGTCAATTGGCTTGGACTATGTACGAAGACATCGAGATACGTCTTCTTTAGACAATGATTCTCGCGACACAAAAAGTGCTAATTCCTCTGAACGAAGTCGCTCAATTAGATAGCACCTTCTCCAATTGAGCTGAAACTTTACGCACATAAAGACAAAATCATTGAGAAGTAAGAGGCAAAGTTTCACTAGATAAGGTGGTGTATCTCGCTCACAATTCAAGCGGGGATCGATGAATCTGCACTCTGCATGGCAAACTAAAAGTACAGTTTTTAACTCTAAAACTGAGTCCTAAATTACATTTAATTTAGACCGCAGCTGCATAAACATTATTCAACAAACGTAAAACGCTCCCCTACAGATCACAAAGGCAAAATATGGAAGATTCATGTCATGGTTTGGCCTTCATAAAACTGACCTTGGGCCTCACTAAATGAAGGAAGGTACGGATTTAGGATGTGCTATTTGGCTGAGCATCTTATGTTTCCGGCGCAAGAGCGCTCTATCACCACCACGTACGCACGTAAAGCACACGCCACACGCACATGCATACCACCTGTCATACACATACGAACGAATTCCCTACCAATGATGACTCGACGATTCAGTGACTCGATGACTCGGTTCGTGCGCATGACGCGGTGATGACGGCGCTGCAAGTTCCCCGCCACTTCACACCGATGCAATTTCGGAACGGGGGTTATCAGGTTACCCGGTGCTCGTGATGATGCGTCGCAGTGTGCCGCAGCAGGGCAGGAGCGATGGCTGACTATCGACCAGGAGATTAATGTTGTGTGGCGAGCTGAATGCGTCTAGCTGCAACAGCAATGCAGCTGAGGATGGTCAAAAATGCTCAGTCCAGTTGTTGGTCGTAGCAATGATATTTGCCAAATTGGAGGCCGATTCACGGAGATGCGCCGTGTCGCTTCGTGGCAAACAAATTACAATATGTTATATGTGACGCTTTCCAAACTACAGTAGTCACCGCAATTAGTGTGTGTTCATAATTAGCGTCATACGCGAATTAGTGTCACTACGATTTCGTGACACTACTTCCTGTGAAGAAAAAATGCAAATTCAATTAGTGTGAGTGGGTCCGTGGATTTGGTGCAGCGGGATAGGTCCGACCCTCCTAATCCGCTGTCCTGGGTTTGAGCCCGCCTTCGTGCAGTTTTCCGAGTCGATAATACCGACAGCTTTATGGATTGGTTAGGGTCCACCACGCTGTGTGGTGCTATTTGTAAAAAAAATGGTGGCTGCAAGTTCGATACGAAGGTTTCGTCTTCGTATCGAACTTGCAGCCACCATACAAAATTAGGGTCCGCCACGATGTGTGGTGCTATTTGTAAAAAAAAATGGTGGCTGCAAGCTCGATACGAAGGTTTCGTCTTCGGTGGCTGCAAGTTCGATACGAAGGTTTCGTCTTCGTATCGAACTTGCAGCCACCATTTTGTTTTACAAATAGCACCACACATCATGGCGGACCCTAATTTTGTATTGACCAAATTCTTATAATTCTGAAAGTAGACCAATATTTTATCATAAATTACAGTTTTAGCAAAGTTGGAGCCAAAGCGTTTATTTTTACATCAGCCAGCAACCTCGACGAAAGAAGGCAAGAACCAGCAATGCCTACGAAGAGCTCTTCGGCAAAGACCCCTTGTGGTGGCTGTGGTGACCTCGTTGGGAGTGTCCACTCTTGCCCTGAGTGTTCTGTGAGCATGCATCCGTTCTGCGGGACCCCAGTCGGTCCTGAAGGCTTCGGACAACCTGTTCTGTGCCCAAAGTGTGAACGCCGTGAAGTCGTTAAGCCGACCAGTGCCTCACCAATCGTGGCCGCTTTTGCGAAAGCCCCCGAATGCAATCCCCAAAGGGCAACTCGTTCCATTTACGGCGCCAAGCATCTTTGATCTTGGCGATAACAAACGAATCAGCAGGCTGGCATAAGTCGGTCGCGTTGGGTGGAAAGTAAATGAGACGGGCCTTTAAGAGGGCTAATTCATCGTTGCACTCATCTTCGGCTAGGTGCGACGAGCAGTTGTCGAGATAAATGCGCTTTTCACGCCCACGAGGATCAGCGCTCATTACCCTTCTCTCACCAAAACACTGCCGAAACACTCGCTTGCTCATCCACCCCTTCGGCCCCGTTCGATAACAGATCCCTGGTGTCTTGTCCGGGATCCCACGGATAGGATAGCTTGACGATGCGTTCTGGAAGATCATCATCGGCGGGTGAATTTGTCCGCTTGCACCGCCAGAAATCCTCACAACCATTGTCATTCCCTCTCCACCACACAACGTCTGCATACTTAACGCTCTTTTCACCGGCAAAGCCTAGCGTCTTGCCGTTGTCAAAGTCAATTACGAAATGAGTCTCGTCAATATTCTCGATGGTGTCCTCATTGAGACGTCTCGACTCAAACCCACGCTTAAGCTCACCGAGATGGACTGCAACTTCACGCTCGATAGCAGCTTGTTTCTCGGGGCTGATCTGCTTCTTGCCCGACTGCGTACGAAAAACAATTCGATGGGCCTCCATAAACGTCTGAATCCACCTGGGAGATATTTTCTCCACAATGAGCGCTCCAGCTTTGTCGACGGACGTACTGTTAAATGACCCGGTGCTCGTTTTCAACAGTCTCCTAGCAAGCTGAAGCAGCATCGACGCGTCAAACTTCAATCCAAGTTTCCGCAGGCGGTCAAACTCATCAAGAAGATGCGGGTATAGCCACGAGACCCATTCACTCCGCCTCCTTCCACGCCCTTTGAGAGCCTTCCTGTTCACACGGCAGCGGCCCCACTCGCGCTTTGCCGAGGGCTCTCGCACCCCCCTGGACAGGTGAACAATCGCCTCTCGCTGCTTCCACCATCTCATCGCCTTGGTAAGGTTTGCATTGCGCGTCTTGGACCTGACGATCTTCGGGAATTCGTCAACCGCTTGAGCAAAAAGGCCCTTGATTCCGCCCTTTGTCTCCGTCAAAACCATCCACCGTACCACTTTCTCTCGCTGTTTGACCGTGCTGACGATTTGCGCTGCGCGACGTGGCGGCGATGCTCCGTCTTTACCCGTGATTACTGGCAGCGGAGGCGGGACATCAGCGCTCGGTGATGACTCGGAACTGGGTGAAGAAGATCGAGCTTATCGAGGGTGGGGAATGACAGAACACGAACGTAAGGACAGCTCGTGGTCTGGGAAGCTCAAGAACCCAGGCAAGAAGTTCTTCCTGTCCATGGCTGCTGAATGCGTTCGTGAGGTGAACGCTCACCGCGACAAAAACGGCGTCAACTACGCCAGGAAGGCAATGATCAGGTGTGGGCTTTCACTTGATATTGACAGCTCCTGGAGCCCAAAGCAGCTTTTCCCTCATCTCCAGGAAATTATCCAGAAGTACCCCGATGGGTTTGCTGGCAAGACTGCAGCTGCTGTCTCGGTGGAAAGCGAGGCAAGTGTGAGCGACAGCAGCGCTGCTGGAGATGAGGACTGCATCACGAGTGTGGTTGTCTAGAGAGGTAGACCAAAATTAGTGTGGGTGTCACTAATTTTACTATACACAAATTAGTGTCAGTTCAAAAATAGCAACACTCACACTTACATAAATTCGTATCGGTGACACTAATTGCGGTGACTGCTGTACCAAGTTTCGCAGCAATCGCTGTACCAAAACTGCGGTACCTCTAAAAGCCAGAAAAGGTCTCCTCGTGAAGAAGCTCAAGCGCCGCCTCTGTCTGACGCACCATGGCGCTGCACGACGGGCTCGTGAACTGGCCGCTGCTCTTCGGCTGCATCCTCGTGGGCTTCGGGCCGCTGGCCGCGCTCTTCTTCGTGGTGGTGGCCAAGCGCGCGCAGCTGGTGATCCTGGCGCTGAGCGGCGCCTTCGTGTGGCTCGTGGCCATCCTCGTGACGGCCACGCTGTGGCAGGTCATCCCGCCGCTCAAGACGTCGCTGTCGGCCACGGTGCCCGTGGGCGTCGTGGTGCAGGAGGCCTTCCGCATGCTCTTCTTCTACCTCTACACGCGCACGGAGCAGGCGGTCAAGCGCGTGACCACGTCCGCGCACCAGCTGCCGCTCAACGACGTCACGTCGTCGCTCGCGGGCGGCGTGGGCTTCTCCGTCATGCACGCGCTGCTCATGTTCGGCAGCCTCATGGGCTCCTCCACGGGCGCGCGCGGCGCCGCCTTCTCGGCCTCGTGCGAGAGCATCCCGCTAGTCTTCTCGGCCGCCATCTCCACGCTGGCGCTCACGGCGCTGGACGTGGCGCTCATGGTCGTCGCCTTCGACGGCTACCGCAAGCGGTCGGCGCTGGCCATCGGCGCCGTGTTCGTCATCCACATGGGCGTCGCACTGTCGGTAGGCGGCCGTGGCTGTTGGCTGTCGGTTTCCGTAGCTTTCACGTTGTGCTCACTTGTTTGTTGCTGCTGTTTCTCGCTGCTGGGTAGGCGCTGGCCAACATGGACACCAACGGCTGCTACATCTCCATCCCCGTGCACTACGCCGGCGCAGCCTTGACCTGCGCGGGCGCCACAGCGATTGTATGGCGCTCGAAGCGGCACGCCATCGATGCCAAGTAAGCAGGAGAAGGGCGGGCGGGAAGCAGCTTCAGCGCACTGACCAAAAGAGGTTGTTCCAAGATGCCGCCCATGACAGTGCCCCCCACGCAGTCTGCTCACACGGCTCCGACCAGTTAGCGATTTTCGGATTAATGTGCGAGGCTCTCGTTTTTTTTTTTTTCACGTTTACCTTGCTGCTGTCGAGCCTCCAAGACGTTGGCCAACATGGAATGAAGCAGCAGCTGTGACTGCTTGCACTCAGGCCTGCGAGAGTCGCTGGTCCATTGGAACGTGCTGACGGCAGGCCTCCTTGATCGCCTCCTCGTTCACGGCCCACACCTGCGTCGCCTTGTGCCAGCGGTAGAACTGCTCGATGCCCTGCTCGTACAGCATCTCGTAGCCCTGGATGCACAGCGCACCGCCGGCCGCATGCGCGTGTGCCAGCATCGGCGTGATAGGCGGCATGTAGGCCGCGTCCAGCACCACCACCGTCTTGCTGCCGTCGGCGCGCGGGGCCACGAGGTGGTCCGGCAGCTGGAAACCTGCCTGCGCCGGGATTGTGCCCACGACCACATCCACCTGAGCCAGCGTCTCCGGGGTTAGCTCCGACAGCGCCTCAGCCTCGAAGCGCGCAGCCACGGCCTGGGCCTTCTCCAAGGTGCGGTTGAAGATGAAAAGCTGGCCAACGCCCAACTGGCGCATCGCGTACGATGCCGCCATGGAGGTGCCGCCGGCGCCAACCACCAGAGCCGTCAGCTCATGAGCGGGCTTCTTCACGCTGAGTGTGGCCAGCCGCTTGCTAATGGGGCGCAGGATGCCCAGCCAGTCCGTGTTGTCGCCCGTCCAGTACGGCGAGCCATTGCGGTCTTCACGCATGATGGTGTTCACAGCGCCGATGGCCTGCGCGGCTGGCGACAGCTCGTTCAGGTGCTCCATGATGTCCACCTTGAGCGGGATCGTGACGGAACCGCCACCGAAGCTCGTTTCGGGCGCTTGCATACGCTTCACGACCTCCAGGACGTCGGTGGTATCGTGCAGTCCGTACGTGAACAGCGAGGTCAGCGAGGTGGACTCGAACCCAGCGTTGTGCATCGCAGGCGACGGAGATTTCTGGATCGGCGACCCAAACAAGAAGAACTCGCGCGCTGATGAACAACAAGCAAACACAGGCAACAGAAGCACGGGTAAACGTGAGATAAAGCGCATTAATGGAGCACATGCATCAACCACGCCACGAGGCTACGAATTAGATACCTGGGAGAAGTCCAAGCTGCTTGCGCAGGGTCATGATCTCCTCGATAGAGAGCTGTCCAGGCGCCGCGGCCGCAGGAAGCAGCGGGTGTGTCACCGGCGTGAGCGTGCGGTTGAGAACGCGAGTCAGCTTGCCGGCCTCGGTGGTGCACAGCGAGATGATCGGCATCTGATGCTGCCACGCGCTCGCGAAGTCCTTGGCAACGCGGTCAACCATGAGCGCGTCCACAGGAGCGTAAGCCTTGACCACCACCTTCACGATCTGCACCCTGCCCTGCGAGTAGCACTCCCGGAAAATAGCCTTGGTTTCCGCCTCCGACGTCGGCTTCTGCACGGCGTGGAAGGACGATATAATGGCGGCTCGGTGACGGTGAGTCAGCAACTGCTCACGCGCCTTGCGCGACCAGCACGTCTCCATATCGACAAACTCACAGCCCAAGCGAACACCCAGCTGAAGCAGCTCGAACATCTTCTGCTCGTGCTCCTCGCCATCGGGGAAGGCGCCGCCCTGGCCCTTCGAGCGCACGGTGAAGATGATAGGGAGCGTTGAAAGCGTGCGAAGAAGTGCCACTTGAGCAGCCACGAACTTCGTGTCCTGAGGGTCCTTCAGCAGATCCACGCGCAGCTCCAGCGCATCGGCGCCCTTGGAGATGTCGCTGATAATCGGGCGAGCGTCGTTCACATCGGGGAACGTCAGCGATAGGAAGAACGTGTCCGCGCGGCATGACGAGCGGTAGTCGAAGCTAGTCGGCAGGCCGGGGGTAACTACGGAGAGGAAACGGACAAAGTCGCGGTCGATGCGCGAATAGTCCACGTCACCAGCGTTCACAACGAATTCAAAGGTTGAGCTGCGCTGGTACAGAGGCTCCCGCCGCGACCAAACGTTCGCGTGGCTGTCTCCCAGTGAGGGGCGGTGCGATTCCTCCCCACTGTCCAGGTACGCCAGAACATCCTTGATGTCGCGGTGTACATGAACCACGTACGGGTACTTTTCGAGCGCGCCCATGATCTCGGGGGTCTCCACAACGCCGCCGCCGCAAGAAATAATGGTAGCAGGAGGCGGGTTTGCGATCAAACGCAGCAGCAGATCCTTCTGCTTCTCGCGGAAGGCTTCCCACGTGTGGTCGTGGCGGGCGACGAAATCTGCGATGGATTCGCCAAACTCCTCCTCCAGCATCTTGTCCGTATCCAGCAGGTTCAACTTCAGCGCGGCGGACGCAGCCTTCGCCAATGAGGTCTTGCCGGCGCCACGCATGCCAATCACAAACACACCGGGGGCCGTCTTTTCAGCATCAGCGTTGCCAGTCTTCTCCTCTACAACAGGAGCCACCTGAAGTCCAAGGTGCATCTGCACGTGATCCCAGAACTCCGGGTACGTCTTGTCCGTGCACTCCTTGTCCGTGATAATCACATTGTCCACGACGGAGCCGAGAACGGCGAAGCTCATTGCAATGCGATGGTCGTTGTGGCACGCAATCGAGGCCTTCTTCAAGTGGCCGGTCTTGCCTGCAGTGCCCTTGATCCAGATACCGTCGGGCAACTCGCCGCACTCCACGCCGATTTTGCGCAGCTCCGTCACCATAACCTCGATGCGGTTGCACTCCTTGACTCGCTGGTTCGCAATACCAGTGATCTTGGTCGTGCCGTCCGCCACAGCAGCAAGAGCGACGGCAGTCATGAAAGCGTCAGTCATGGTCTCCATGTCGATCTCCACTGCCTTGAGAGGCGTGCCGTCCTGCGGACCCGTCACCGTCGTCGAGGTGGCGCCTTGGGTCGTGGTGCAGCCCATCGAGCGCAACAGGGTGTGGAAGGCGGCATCACCCTGAAGACTGGTATTGCCCAGAGCCTCCACCGTCACCTCCCCGCCCGTAATAGCAGCGAACGCCAGCGGATACGTGGCTGACGACGCGTCCACTTCCACAGACACCTCCTTCGGGTTTTCGTAAACGCCGCAGGGAACACGGTACCGGTTGGGGGCAAGCGTTTCCACCGGGATGCCGAACTGCTGCATGAGCTGCGTGGTCATAAGGATGTATGGCAGCGAAGTAGGCTCCTCCTCTTCAAGCTCCAGCACGAGCGGCTCCTTGGCGTACGGCGCGCTGATAAGCACAGAAGACACGTACTGGCTGCTGACCTTGGCGGCCAGACGCACGGCGCCACCACGCAGACCAGTGCCGCGGATCGCCAGCGGTGGGCAGCCCTCGCCTTCAAGGTATGAAATATCGCAGCCGTTGCTACGCAGGGCATCCACCAGCGGCGCGATCGGACGCTCCTTCATGCGGTAGTTGCCCGTGACGACGACCGTGCCGTTGTTTTCGCTCGGCACCAGCGTCATGGCGCTCGTGAGGAAGCGGGCAGCCGTGCCGGCGTTGCTAAGGTAAATCTCCTCGCCATCGGCCACGGTGGCAAACTTTCCGGCGGTGCCCTCTACGACCAGCACGGCGCCATTGTCCTCCCACGAGAACTTGGCACCGACCTTCTGCAGCGCGTTCATCATGACCTGCGTGTCGTCGGAGTGCAGAAGCCCCGTGATGCGGCACGGGCCCTTGCCGAGCGCCGCCATGAGCAGTACGCGGTTCGAGATGGACTTGGATCCGGGGACGCGGATAGCACCGTTGGCCTTTGCGCCAGGCACCATGCGAACTTGCTTCTCGAGCACGAGCTCGATCTGGTGATCCTTGACAGCGCGCGCGTACGGGTTGGCTAGCACCGAGCCGATCTTCTCCAGCAGCACAATCTTCTTGACGCCCTGGCTGTTCTTTTTGTCGACCTCCATCTTCACCAGGACATCGCGCGTCGCCACGTGCTCCGGCACGCGCACGGGGAGGCCGTAGGCAGCAAGGCAGCGACGCAGTCGGCCCACAGTGGCCGAGGTGCACACGCCCATGCCGCGCGCGATCTCGGCCTCCTTGATGCAGCCCATGGAGACGCACTCGCCGTGCAGGTACTCGGGCTGCAGCAGCGCCTCAATGCCGTGGCCGACGCTGTGGCCGAAGTTGAGGATGGCGCGCAGCCCCATCTCCTTGGTGTCCTGCGTCACGACCGTGGCCTTGACCTGCACGGTGAGCGCCACGACGCGCTGCACGACGTCCATGTCGGAGAGCGCCAGGATGGTCTCGGCCGAGTTCTCGAGCAGTTCGAAGAGCTGGGCGTCGAAGATGGCGCCCGACTTGATGACCTCGCCCATGCCGTTGACGAGCTCGCGCTTGGGCAGCGTGCGCAGCACGCTCAGGTCGATGTACACGCGTTGCGGCATGTGGAAGGCGCCCAGCAGGTTCTTGCCGGTCTCCACGTCGATGCCCGTCTTGCCGCCGATGCTCGAGTCCACGCACGCCAGCAGCGACGTGGGCACCTGCACGAAGGGCACGCCGCGCATGTACGTGGCGGCCACGTAGCCGGCCAGGTCGCCCACGACGCCGCCGCCCACGGCCACGACGCACGTGTCGCGGTGGCAGCGGCTGGGGAACAGCACCTCGTCCTCGATCTTGGCTTTCATCTCGCGGCACTTGGACGCCTCGCCCGAGGGGATGGCGTGCAGCAGCACGCGGCGCGCGGCGTTGCCCTGGGCCTGCAGCAGCTCGGCCAGCTGCGCGCGCAGCGGCTCGGCGTACAGCGGCCCGACGTTGGCGTCCGTGAGGATCACGAAGGTGGACGTGGCGGGCAGGCGCTGCAGAAGGTCCTCGGCCACGAAGCGCGACTGCAGCAGCGACGAGCCCAGCACGACGTCGTACGAGCCGCACGGGACGACCTGCGGCGCGGCGGGCATGGCGGTGGGCATGGAGCTGGTGGTTTGTGAAATGGCTGACAGTGCGGCCGTGTTCGTGGGGGGGGGGGGGGGCGGTTTTTATTGCCCCCCCCCTAGCCCCCCCCCCCCCCCCCCCCCCCCCCCCCCCCCCCCACTATTAATTTGCCGCACCCTAGCTCTTCGGCTAGGTGCTACGATAAAAGCGGCGTCCGTGCTACACTTTTTGCCGTGCAAACTTCACGTTGTCCAACTGGGGACTGCGTCTGCCTTATCAACGCTCGCTCTCGCCCCATACGAACACGCTTTTGCTACATTTCACGTCGCGGACGTTGGCCTAATATGGATAGCAGCGTTGCGCTGACTCGTGGTGACGCAATTCTGGTGACCTCTCTAGGCGCCACCAAGCCGGTTGCTGTGAATACGCTTCGCCTCCTTCTGGAACGCTTCACCTTCGCCTTGAGCCTCTGTCTCGAGCTGCGTCATCTTGCGCTGCGTTTTCCAGCACGCCGCTCCTCTCGCTGGTGCACGCAGTCGACGCCGCACTGAGCGAACTGCGTCCGATGCGCTGGGCCGAGGGCGTCCGCTGAGAGCGTGTGGGTCCTCAAGCGTCACCGCGATCCTGCCAAGAGTCAGCCATTCGCCAAAGTGCCTCTCCAGTCAGCACGAGCGACCCCAGCATGAGCAGCCAGCAGCAGCTCGACGTGGGCGACTGCGTGGCCGTCACGCCCAAGCCCGGCGACAGCGCGGGCGCCAAGAAGATGGGCCGGGTGCAGCGCCTGCGCTCCAGCGGCGCCGTCGACGTGTTCTACGCCGACGGGCGCGTGGAGGAGCGCGTCGCGCGCGAGCGCCTCGACCGCAAGATGCCCCGGAGCAGCAACACGGCGTCGGCGTCGAGGCCCAGCGGCCGGCCGAGGACGAGTCGCGCGGACGCGCTGGACGAGGAGAAGCCGCGCGCACAGGACCAGCGTGTAGCAGCGCAGCGCCGCGCGCGGACGGCCGAGAGCAGGCCCGCCGCCAAGAGGCGCCCGCCCGCCGACGCGTCCCCGCCCACGACGTCGTCGCGTCGACCACGAGACGTGAGCGACTCGGCCGCGCAGAAGCAGGTGACGGAAATCATGGAGGCGATCACCGCGACAGAAGCCGACGCGGTGGCGGTGGTGAGTAGCCGAGTAGCTCTGTCTTGTCTGTCGCCTGCTACGCCTAACGCTCGGCTTGACTGTAGAAAAACTTGCTGTCGCTGCTGCTCCGCGTGATCCGATCCGCCCCACAGATCACCGCCGCGTGCATCCACGAGCAAAGCGGCGAGCTGCGCCTGCTAGACACGATCCAGACGCACGCGTCGCACGCGGTGCTGCTCTGCTACGGATGCGTCCTCATGCGCAAGCTCTGCCACCTCAGCGTCGAGTCGGCGGAGCTGTTTCTGCAGCACGGCATCGTCCTCACTGTCGCTCAGGCGCTGCAGAGCTTCCCCGAGGACGCCATTCTACAGGCGTCCGCGTGTGGGTGTCTGGCGGTGCTAACGCAAACCAGCGACGTGAGCAAGAGCGAAATGCTGGCGATGGATGGTCCGAGCATCCTGGGCCTGGTGCTCGCGTCGCTGGATATCCACCGCGACTACTCGAATCTCACGCGTCAAGTCCAGATCTATGCATGTGAAGGTACGCGGGGGGTGGGGCGAGTGAAGGTGGTGTTGTCGACGCTAAACTGCGTTATACTTTGATGCTGTCCTCAGTTTTGACCGAGTTGTGCGACTACGGCGGCCCGGCAACGGTTGCTTCCCTCGTTGCTCATGATCCTCGGCGAGAGACCGAGTCCCCAATGGAGCTTGCCGTCTCACTCACCCGGCAAAGCTTGGCTCGCGAAGATAAGAAAGTGACGTGTTCGTTTTGCAGTCTTTTATTATGGTACGTGAGTGCTGTAGCTTAGGACTTGGTCTCCGGAACCTCACGCACGGCGTGTGCTCCACGTCCAAACTGTTAGTCTTGCGTCAAATAGTTCAGCCGCGGCCGAGAGTTTACGCGAGCTTGGCGCCATCGCAGATCTCTCTGTCGTCATGGCGAAGTATCCGGTCGACGAAGGTGACCAATGCGTTCCTCGCTTGGCCTTTTGCACTTGGTTTCTTACGCTTGAACTGATGATGATGATGCAGGTATCATCCGCTTCTCCGCCGCAGCACTACGAGAGATCGCGGCAACGAGTCTGAGCCATTCACCGTCCAAAACTGTTCATGAAATGGCTCGTGTCATTTTAGACGAGGACTCGTCTCCTCGGCCAACGGTGAGGTCGACACCAGCACTTGCAACGAAGCGAGAGCGCTCCTCCGTAGCCGGAGCGTTGAGTAGCCGCAGCCGCAGCCGTGACACGTCTCCGCGAGCAACTAGCAGGAAAAGTGACTCTGGTCAACAGTCAACTGGTCGTCGTCGACCGAAGTCTCCTACCAACCGCCCCAGCACTTCATCCGGAATCTCAGTACCGAGCAGTGTGCGTTCGTTTGGACAATTGTCAAATGCCCTTGGGGGCTCACCCGGTTCCTCTTTCTTCACTTCTCCGGTAAAACGCTCGGACGACAGCCGAGCTGCGACTCCGAAGGCATCCAGACTTCCTCCTCCGCGCAGCCGAGATGAGCATATTCAACGAGCTGGGGAGATCAAGCGGCGGAAAAACGGGAATGAACGACGCGACCGTTTGCTGGCACAAACGTATGGCAACTCGCCTCTAGGCTCCAAGACCCATCGGTCAGGTGCTTCGTATGATGCGATCGGGGCCATGACCGACATGGGGTTTGCATCGTTCAGTCCGCTAAAGAACAACTACTTGGGAACGGACGGTGTGACCTTCGTCGTCCCTCCGCCGCTTGCTAGCAACCAGTCTTTGGAGCAACCGATCACGTCGCGGGGCACCAAAACGCCGACTCGTCCCCACTCGGCGCGTCTTACTCCGTTAGTAGATGAGCGCGTTAAACTTTCCACTGCGAGATTTCCCAATTCTGGGAGTGGAGAAGATGCGTGGCCTACCGAATCGAGTATGAGCACTGGCACCTTGCGTCCGCAGACTGCTGTGGTGGTAACAAAGCTGTCCGATGCTGCTACTAGCCGATGGGATAGACCAAGCGATCAAGAGTACAGGAACAAAGACGAGAGAGACTCGACGGAAAGAAGGAAGCGAGAACTTGACTCGCCGAGAACATCGAAGACCGACAGACCCAGATCTCCAGGTAGTAAACGGAAGGGTCCGTTATTATCTCTCTCTAGCTCCCTTGATGCCGAAGAAGATGTTTCAAGCCAAGAACGATACGATGACGTTTCCAGTGGACCACCTGCACGCGTTAGCTCGTCCGATATGACGGATATGGATCAATCGATGGCGGAATTGCGTGAGTTTGCACAGCAGCTTCTCAAGGAAGAAGCACGGATCTCGTCACTACTCGCGCAGACAGGTTCAAAGTCTCCCGGGCTGAACCGCATGACTTTCTCCGACAAGCTTCACAAAATGATTGAAATCGCCGAATCATCGATGTATGAGCGGAGCCTCACAATGGCCTCCACTGTCGGAGGGGAAGCTACCGCTCGTGCTGAACGGTCGACTGTTCCTACTCGGGACACGACCAAGCCTCTCAGCTCTCGGAAGGCGCCACCAGTTGCTGATCCCAAAAGTGCGGCGGCCGATCCTCAGAGTGCTACAAAAATGCTGTCCTCTGGATACAAGAAGTCCCGCGCGTCGTCTGTGGGCCAGAAAAAACAGCACAAAGCTTCGACCAAAGCGGGCGACACTGCGTCACCGAAAGGAGACCGAAAAGTGTTGTCAAAGTTGGACCCAAAGGTGCGTACTCCTCCTTCCATCCCGTTTTTGGAGCCACTTCATGTTGGACCCGAAAAAGCGCCAGCGAAGCAGGACATGGATCTGGTCGGACAAGAGGAGGGGGGTCCCTCTCGAGAGAAATTCAGTTTGCCGGTGGATACGCTGTCGGCCATGGAGGATTCTCCCTACAAGAAAGAGAAGGATTCTCTTCACGAAGAATCGATCCAAGAGGATCTTCCGGGCGCTTCTTTGCCACTCCAAGCCCCTACTCGTGTGGACGAGAAGGAGGATGAGCCCGTTCCCGAGAATATTGATGCGAAGCAGGAAGAAGCCGGCTATCACGACATGGATGCAAGCGCATCGGTACTGACGCTACATGAGGCCGTCGACGAAGTTCCCATCGTTGAGGAGATTGGGTTTGCGTTTTCGCCGTTAAAGAGCGATGACGAAGCTAAGGAGGTCGCAGCCGGGAGCACGCTGTCCCTCCACGACGCGCAAGATGATACGTACGATGAAGATCAGCACACGTTTGAACCCGAAGACAGCTTTGTGGGTGTTGTTGTGGTGCCAGAGCTACCGATGGATGAAGCTAACCTGGAGTCCACCAAGCTAGTGAAGAACGTAGTTGCAGTAGCCTGTATGAGTGATGCGGACATCAAAGATGATGATCATGGGTCTGAACAGGAGTGGGATCAGGCCCCTTCAAGCGACAGCAAAAAGAAGAAAACTGATGTTGAGCAAGAGATCAGGTCTTCAATCTCTGAAGAGGCAAGAGTCGACGATCTTCGTGAACGTGCAGTGGAGGATGTAACGGAGAGCAGGCCACCTGAGGACTCTTCTCATGAAGATGTAAGTGACCGAAAGAGCGAGGGTGATGAAGTCGATGTAGCACAAGAACGGAGCCCCAGTGAAGTTGAGCCAGGTTATCCTCCTGCCCGCGAGCAAAAGGCTACAGAGGGAGAAACCGACGACTTTGAATTTATTGAGCTGCCCGGGCCAAGCCAAGAAGACGCGATCGTTTCCTTGGATTGGACTACGGCTCGGGATGTGTGTCAGCAGATTACAACTCAAGGAGTTGCGGCTGCGTTGGTTGAAATTGAGGCGATAGTGTGCGTGTGTGTTGCTTTACCCGGTGATGGGCGTATACGTGACGAACATGCTGATGGTTTAGCGTCAACGTCTGCTCCGATACTCCCAGCTGACAACAACAACGACAATGCTATTGGCGCTCATACTACCGAGCCAGAAGCGGGCAGGGACATGGCTGGAGATGTGCCACCAATTGCAGCTTCCGACTCCGTCGTACTGAGTGCTCTTCAAAACGTGGTGGACTCTCTAACCCCCTCGAGAGTGCTGGCTCAGGATATACTGGCCAACACCATCGATCAGCTCGCGGAGAAGGATCACCACCTCTCGAGCAGTCGTGCTGTTCAAGACGACGACTTCAGGATACATGTCGACAGTTTCCGATCTCCCGGGGACGACATGGCAGGCGAAATTGGACGAATTGTGGCCTCCAGGATAGCCGAGTCTTTGAGTAACACAGTAGAGCAGCTTCGAGCGCTCGCACTTGATGCGGACGGGGAAGCAGAATTCTCCCAGAGCTTGAATGAGCTTGTGGCAGTTGCTGTCGAAGCTGTGGCTCAACGAATCCGAGCAGACGGTGATATCGTCGTCGTCGCTCCTCCTGCTGAGCACCCCGCACCTGCTGCAGCTATCGCAGTTCCGGCTCTTGATCTGTTGCCACATTCCGATAACAACGATGCCAGCGCTGAGGGATGGAGCGATCGCTCCGACACTGCGAGGGCGGACGAAGGGCACGTGTCCGTGCCAATGGCAAAGGCGATTCAAGATAGCGTCAACGGAATTATTGCCATGTCGCTGGTAAGCATGATGCATCAGATCGAGCTTTCGAAAGAGCGGCACCGAGGGCCAGAGTTAGAGGCAGACGAAGAGACTGGAGCCTCCAAGCAGCAGCATGAGGATCGATCTTCCCAGAAAGATACAAACGAAGACGGGCTCGCCGAAACCCACGACGCAATTCTGCCTGTGAAAGCCGCGGTTGCTGTCGGTAACTATGTCAATAGTCTCATCGCCCGCTCTGTGCAGAGCTCTGTTGAGCGCACGCTCGAAGACAGCACCCGCGCAGGTGCTTTGACCGAGCTTACAGTGATGTCGATAAATTTGCACGACGTGCCGCGGACAGAAGAAGATTTCCTGTCGCAAGTGGAAATGCACAAGGCGGACACGACTCGATCGAGGAAAAGCCAACGATTAGACAGGGACCCAGTTGACACGGGGCCTGCGGAAAACAACGTCAAGGACGAGTTACCGGTGCAGACGATCATTGCCATCAGTCGCAACATCGATGGCATTATTGCTCTCTCACTGGAAAAAACGGTGAAGCAGCTCTGCTCGGTTCATCCGGAATCTGTCAGTGAAGACGCTAGGCAGCAGCTCCTTGAAGAGGGTCTGGGCGATACGTCAAGAACCGATCCTCAGTTCGATGATGTCACTGAAGAGACCGCCGCCGTACCGTTGTTACCCGAAGTTGCTGCTGCTCACATGGCCAGTGAGCAGCAACTTGCCACCGATGGAGCATCCGACACCGACAACGCCGTGTCGGACGATGTTTCTGCAGCCATTCGGCGAAATATCTCGGCTGTTGTGGCTGTCACGTTGGAATCAGTGTTGCAGAGCTTGCAAGATGCTGATGGAAGGCTGGAACCCCGCGACACGGAAACAACTGACCAGACTGCATCACCTAGAGCACTACAGAGTCGTGAACTTGAATTGTCAACGCCCCGTGTTGACGATTCGGTGGGCCCTCGCGAGGATGGTTCGGCCAGCGCCAAGGAGACCCCGCGGCTGGATGTTTGGGGGCAAGATGATGATGCCACACAGGATCTGCAGGGCTTGCCCGTGGCAATGTCCATTTCGATCCAGCGCAGCGTGAACGCAGTGTTGGTGCAGGCTTTGCACAACGTCATTGCACATTTGTCGCGTGAATCGAATGTGGATGGCTCAAAAGCGCGTGACGATGAGGCAGAACCGCAGTCCGACCCGACTGTAGTGGACGAGTACACCGACGGACATGACGTGGAATCGATACCGTACGACCATGCAGCAGTTATGACGGCAATCGAGACCTTCGACCAGTTGCATCTCCCTGAAGACGATGATAACCAAGCCTCCGAGAGAGACGACGCCGGAATTTCGATTCAAACGGCGATTGCAGTGCGCTGGTCGGTCAGTGGCATGATCGCGTTGGCAGTAGAGAAGGCTATCGCTGATATGGAAGGGCAGCAGGATGGAGAAGGTCTCGGTACGTCTCCAGCAGACGCTGTCGCCACGGAAACTGGTGACGTTGCACAGGGAATTTCAAGTGAGATGGCGATGGCTATCCGGCAGACAGTGGATGGGATCATCGAGCGAACAGCAGAAAAAGTGTTGGCTCAACTTGGCGGCCACCCAGTGGAGGAACTCGTAACTCAGCTGGTGGAAACGACGGCGCTGCAGGAGGGAAGATCGGCGGAAGTACCAAGTGCGCTGGCAAGTCGTTCTGGCGAGGTGTCGGATGAGGAAGAACTCGCTGTACTTCCCATACAAATGTCGTTGGCAATTCGAGAAGCGGTGAATGGTTTGATCGGTTTGTCGCTCCAGGCTGCGGTAGCGGGTGTGGTGGGGAAAACCCCAGCGCAATTGCCGTCGGTGGATGACAACCTCGATGACGAATCTCCGATAGACGGCGACTTGACTGACGTCGCACACGCTCCGAGCGAACCTGTGCCCATTCCGCCACTACTGTTACCATTTGCAAATGTGCGCGATCAACTCCCCGCCGAGCAGCTATGTGAAGCCAAAGAAGAAGACACGGAAGTGGTATCCGTGGTGGCTGCAATTGCCGTCAGCCGGACAGTGACTGCAGTTATTGCTGCTGGAGTAGAACGAATGCTCTCCTCGCTGATCAATGTGGGTGTCTCACTTGCGGCTGGGCAGGACGCGACTGCGTGTGGTACTCTGATGACGTTTGAAGAAGAAGAAGACGAAGAAGAAGTAGAAGAAGGCAGTATGGTCCTAATGGACAAGCCAGAAGACGGCTTCGCTCTTTCCAAGGCAAGTGACGAGAGTGAAGTTGAAGGGCAAGAGAAGGCACGGGAATCACCAACTTCTCTTATCGGTTACGGCATGGATGATGCCACAAACAATGCGGTGGAAAAGGAAGGCGCGTATGACGACACTTTGACCCCAGCGATGTGTGTTGCTGTAGCTCTCTCCGTCAAAGCGATGCTGATGGAGGCGGTTGAAAAGGTTTCACAGCGAACGGATCTTCCTCCCGAATACAAGGACGAGATCCAGTTTGTGGAGGAGGAAATTCTTGAGACGTCTGAAGTGGAGGACACTGCAGCTCATTTGGAGCGTGACGCGATGGCAACTGCGATAACAAGCGTTGTCAATTCAATGACTGCCACTGCATTAGCGTCTATTACCAGAAGGTTGTCGAGTCAAAGGGCTCTTGTGGGCTCTACAAGGCCAAGCGTTGCAACAGCGCAAGTCAATCAGCACCCCATCGACCCAGAAACACAGAAGGCAGTGGGGCAGTCGCGACCTGCATCAAAGTCCCCGCCGGAAGACATGCCTGCCACTCGAACTACTTTTGAGATAACCGATAAAGATCAGGTACCCGAGGTAGCAGCGACCACAGCGGACTTGATGCGCGCGGTGGAGTGTGCCGTACGTGCTGCTACTGAGCGGGAGGAGGCCGTTGTCGAGCCGAGTGTGGAATCGAAAGAGGAGGAGGCGTTCGAGGCACCGGTGGCATCAGCCGATCAGCAGCAGCC
>JAGDFM010000331.1:28954-46395 GCA_019155715.1 Phytophthora pseudosyringae
GCCGTGGCTCAGGCAGTGTACGTCGTGTCGGAGGCGGCTTCCGAGGCCGAGGTGGCAGCGGCCGCAGCAGACTTGGTGCGCGCGGTGGAGTGTGCCGTACGTGCTGCTACTGAGCGGGAGGAGGCCGCCACTGCTGAAGAGGCATTGGAGCCGGAGTTTGCCGAGGCAGCGGAGGAGATGACGCATGCCGAAGCCACCGATGTGGAAGAGCAGCAGGCCGTTAAGCCAGAAGTGCAGGAGGCGGTGGAGCAGGCGCTTCAGGTCGCATCGCAAGCTGCACCGGAGACACAGGCGGAAGCAGCGCCAGCGACTGTGACGACCGAGGAGGCGGTGGCGGATGCAGCTATGTTGGACTCTGGTGAAGAAGAATTTGGTGGGCGGGTTGTTAGTCAGGCGAGCACACTGCGGGATACTGCTGCTGTCAAGACGTCGACGGAAGACGCGAGCGATGTAGTCGTGCCAGTGGAGGTGCTCTCACTCGAAGATCCCGATGATTCGGAGCTGGAGGCCGAAGTTGCAGCGACTGCACAGGAGATTGTGAACGCAGTCGAAGTGAAAGCTACCCCCCAGCAGGTGGTATCTGCTGCCGCAGTAACAAGCGCCGTCATCGGCACGTTGCTTGGTCTAATCGATACCGTCGAGCTTGAACTTGAAGGCTCGGACAATTGGAACCTCGCTGCAGCGATCCACCCAGCGACTGAGGAAGCACACGAAGAAATCCGCGGTCTGGCGCCCAGTGCAAAACCCACCCCGCCGGACACTGTGGCCCCGCAGCTCTCACCTCGAATTGGACAAGACGCCTTGCCTGGCGACGCAGAGGCGGCTGACACAGCCCAGGGCAGCGTGACGCCACCCAGTCCTGATATCGTCGCTCTGCAGCGCTCGCCTTATCGCAAAGCAGGAAATGCGCTGCCTGAGTCAAACGACGACGCCGTCCGCAACGCCGACTTCGTCGAGCTTGTCCAACTGCCCAAGCCGAGTCCTGCAGAGCTGTCTGCAGCGGCCGTCGGTGCGGCCGTCGTAGGGGCCCTTCTCGATGTCGTTGACGCCGTGGACACTTGACTAAAAACGCAGCAGACACATGGATCCTCCTCAACTCGGTTAAACAGCAGCACGTTCGCAACACTTTAAAGTCCAACCTACGAGTTCGTCCCCGTCCCCATCTACTGCTCCTTCGAGGCTTCGGCCACCCCCATCACGGCGTCGACCAGGTCGGGGAAGGCCTGTTCGTCCGGCTGCGGGTACGGCTGCAGGTCGGCCCAGTTGCCGGCCTCGAGCACGGCCTGCAGCCCCTGCACGGACGTCTGCAGGCAGAACTTGCGCCCCGCCATGGCCTCGGCCAGCTCCGCCTGGTGGTTGTCCATGAGCGCCGTGTTGACCACGACCACGAGCTTCTTCTGGAGCGCCAGGCCGTCCATGACGGAGCCGGCGCCGGCGTGGCTGATGACCAGGTCGGCCCGGGCCACGTCGCCCTTGTACTGCGGGTCGTGGCGGTAGAAGCTCAGCTCCAGCCCCGGGAACGCCGCGCGCGGCAGGTGCTCGCCGTGGCCGATCTGCATCCGCAGAGACGTGAAGCCGCGCGCCACCAGCGCGGACAGACACGCGTCCGTGTCCAGCGCCGCGACCAGCGCGTCGAACTTGGTCGTCCCCACCGTCACGAACGCGCGCATTACGGTCTAATTATGGAGGAATCTAGTGTTTCTCCCAAATTCAAAGCGACTAAAATACAAGTAAAACGGTATGTCCAAGAATAGCGCGTCTCCACTTCAGCATCCAATGTTGGGCAAGGTACGGCCAAGAGGCCAAGACGTTCCTGTAGTGCAGCAACATGAGGCTCAACCTTCTCGGACGAGATGCTTAGCTGCGCCGAAAGAATGCCGAAGACAGGTAGGTACCAAGCACCAGGACGCGCAGAACACGCGACTGCGCTGCAGATAGTAAGCACTTGTGTGCACTAGACTGAGAGCGAGTAATCTGTTGCTATACAGCGATCAGGAAAACATCGATACCGATACGCGCTCACGCGTATGGACTTGCGTGTCTGATGCACTTATCGGATAGCGTTGCTAGCGAAGGCGGTCATTTTGATTATTATTTTACTGAGCGTTAGTGCTTACAATACGGCGGCTTACCTGCGATGGATATCCTTCGGCGGCGAGGCGATCCCTGCCTTCTGCAGCAGCTTCGCGTTGAGCTCCGCCTCCACAAGCGTCATGCCGTACTTGTCCTCGTCGGCTCTGCGCACCGCGTCCTCGCCCATTTGCTGCCGCACCAGCTTTTGGTACTCGCGATTGCGCTGATGCACCTTCGCCTTCGCCGCGGCCTGCTCCTCTTGCCACGTCTGGAACTCGGCCTTGAACTTGTTGGCGTAGACAGCCTCCTCTCGCTCCAGCGAGAGTCGTCGGGACTTCTTCGCCTCCTTCTGCACTGTCAAGGCCTGCACCTGTACGCGTGCAGCCTCTCGCTTCTTGCGCTCCTTCGTTTCCAGCAGCTCGGTCTCCCGAGCTCGCACAGCTGCTTGCACAGCCAGAGCGCGCTGCTCGTCCTCGCGCGCCTTCTCGTCGGCGCTCTTCACGTTGAGAAGCGCCAACTTCACCTTCTGACTCTGCTTGACGAGGATCGCATCCAGCTCTGCACGGCGCGCGGCCTCCTGCACCTCGAGCTTCTTCTCGTAGGCTTGTTGGAGCTTCAGGTCTTCTTGCTGCTCGCGCAGCGCGGCCTGGCGTTTGAGCGCCAGCTGCTGCGCATTCGCCTGTTTGACCCGGACGACCTCGTCCATGTCGACAGCCTTGCGCTCCGCCTTGCGGCGCTTCTCCACTTCGTCCAGCAGCCGGATCCGCTCGAGCGCGCGGCGCTCGTTGCGCTCCTTTGCTTCCTGGACCACGCGCAAAGCCTCCGCCTGCGCTCGCAGGTCTTGCTGCCAGCGCTGGGCCTCCAGCGCCACTTGATCCTGGCGCTGCTTCTGCATGGCCTTCTCCTGATCGCGCCACGCGGCCTGCTGAGCTGCCTGGGCTCGGGCGTAGGCATCTGTAGTTGCCTTCTCATCCAGGCGCTTGCGCTGCTTGTCGGTCTCTTGCTGCGTGAGCTGCCCGCGGTACTCGGCCGCAGCATTCAGCCGCGTGCGCTCTGCTTCCTCCTTGGCCTGCTGCACCTCGGCCACCTCCCGCTCGAAGATCTGCGACGCCGACGCAGATTTTGCCAGTCGCGGGGAGTGTGATTAGTCACGAGCCCGAGATGAAGCAGCGACCGCAGCGATTCACTTACCGGCACCCAGAGGTTCGGCGGCTGCTTGCGCGGAGGACGGCGCACGGGGCCGAAGCGCTCCTCGTCGTAGCCGTCGTCTGTGCTGTGGGGTTTCTGCCGCGGCTGGTCCCCGTGGTTGCTGGATGCAGCTGGCCCCGACGCCTTGCGGTTGTTGCTGGCGGGGTGCGGGGCTGAGCGCGCTTTCGCCGGCATCAGGCGCTCTCGCTGTGCAACTCGCGCGAGCTCTTCGCCGACATGGCGCAGGATGAGCCGTCGCGCGGCAGGCGCGGGTGCGTGCTGGGACTGGCAGCGAGCCTTGATCTCCTGCACGTGCGCGCGGGCCCTGGCGTCGAGCTCGTGCTGCGCTTCGAGCGCCGCCGCGCGCTGCTGCTTGACGGCGCGGCTCTTCTCGATGAGCGTGCGCTGCGCCGGCGTGAGCACCAGCCCACTGCCAGCAGCTACCATTGCTGCTGCTGCTGCGATTCAACGACGCGGCACGCTGCGGCTTGCAGTGCTCGCCGCCGTGCGGTCTCCTATAAAAAGCGCTGCGGGCCTCTAAGTTTGGCGGGTGCAGTGGGTGGGCAGGAACTTCCTGAGGAAGGTCTGGCGCCGGGCAAGCAAGAGGCAAGGCACGGCGAAGTGGCCACTGCACTGGAACTCTTTGTTGAATTTCAGATCAAGCAGTCGAGCACCGCCGGGAAGGTGGGCGCCGCAAGGCCGATCGATTCCTCACCAGCGTGTCCCACGCTGCGCACACACCGACTGCTGGCATCACCGCGAGCTGAACGCGGTTCGTGGCATCAACTCGCTAGAGGAAGTCGCGACGCTGCAAGGAAGCACTCGCTTCATCCCGGCCAGCTTGAACCGCCCCGATGGCGCCGAGGGCAACTCGATCGGAATCGAGTTGCAGCGACCGTGGGACCCGGCTTTGTCGCATGGAGCGTTGCGATTGGTGCGTGGACCCCGGCTCTTTATGTTATCTCGCAGGTGATGACTGAGGGATCTACTATCAAATATCTCCTTTCCAGTAGGGAAACAGACATAGTCACTACCACCTCTCTCTTACGCTCGCCCGACGTAGCAAGGGTATGCGGTCTCGGAGTGGTGTCGCCTGGCGCTGCACGTGGAATGTTCGATCAGGCGACTCGACGACAGACTCTCACTCGAGCCTCGCGCTTTGGCAAAGCCGAGGGCTGGTCCCCGCGCCTCCATTCCGGTTCCTGCAGCAGCGCGCCCGTCGTATCCGGATGTACATGTTGTAGTCTGCGCTCCTCGCTTGCAGCAAATCCACGCCCGCCAGTGCGCTTCGTCGTTTAACGTTTTCAAGTCGAAGTTGCCAAGCCGCCAAGTCAGCTCTGCGCTGCTGCTGTTGCTGGTGGTTACGACCGTTGAAACACACTGCGAAGATGCTGCTGGCAGATCGCCTGCACCGGCGGTGCCGCTCGGAATCCCCACAATCGGCGACGCAGAGCAGGGTCGTCTCCTTTTGCGATCTTGGCGCCGCCCGCCTCAAACCAGTAATCGCTTTGAGCCGTTGGCAATCTGCGAGAAACAATGCGAACTGGCTGGGAGGCTTTCTCAGGCGCTGGTGTGGATCAGCCCTGCTGCTCCCGAGAGCACATGCCAACGCGAGCACACGGCAGCGATTCGATCCGCTTAAACAGCGGCGGCGGCTCCAGCAAGCTCCTTCCGTTCTAGCTCCTGCTGCTGCTCAGAGCGCAACAACCAGAGGGCCCTGTCAAACCAGCAGCAGCATTCGAGCGACCCCAATTTAACTGTAGCAATCTGATCGGCGCGCAATACATGTACGGCATTGCGCTGCGGTGGCTCGGCTCAGCCGCGTATTTGTACATGAAATAGCTGGTGAGACGGCCGCTGTCGGGTGTCCCGCCTTCCTGCCCGCACCAACCGCACAGGCGATATAGCGCTTTGGTTGCCGCCGGCACCGCGGCCAGAAATCTCGCACGAGCCCAGGCCAGCGGAGCCCAGGATCGCGCTGGCGGCATGCTGCGGAGACCTCTACGCTGGTCGCTCTCGCGAGCGGAGCCCGGTACGACGTACCCTCTCACCCGACAACCAATCACTTCCGATAGAAAAGATACGGATGGTGTCGCAGACGGTGTGGTGCACACCAGCGGGCAGTAAAACCTCGCCCATCCCTCTCTTGCCGAAAGAGGCGCCATGCTGCGCTTTGTATGGCGCAGACGAGCCAGCGTGAGGTAACGAGTCGGTTCGCGTGAAAAACCTCGGCCGTTGGGTCCGCTCGCTGATTGGTCGATTCGGACCGCTGCAGCCAATGAGCGCCAGAGAGCATGGCCGCAACAGCAGGGCAACCACCAAGGCGGACAGCGCCGCCGTCGCCGTTGGCGTCGTGTGGACGGGCGGTACTCAAGCCAGGGCGGCACTTTCATTCTGCAATTTCCCGACTGTCACCGACGCTTGCCTCTTCCGAGTTCGCAGCCGTCCGTATCCACGTCGAGAGACCAGCCGGAGCGTCTTCGACCCAGTGAGCCAGTCTTCCCCGTCGACGAAGCCTCGGGCTCCGCACCAGACACACCCCAAATGGCTGGTGCCGCAGGAAACTCGTACATGTCCATGGCGACGCCCAACGACGTCAAGAACTACACGAACGACGTGGGCCAGGTGCAGTGGGCGCAGGTGCCGCTGAACGCCGCGCTGGACAAGCTCAAGACGTCCCGCGAGGGGCTGACGTCCGATGAGGCCGAGAAGCGCCTGGCCGAGTACGGCCCGAACAAGCTGCCGGAGGAGAAGGTGANTGGGCGCAGGTGCCGCTGAACGCCGCGCTGGACAAGCTCAAGACGTCCCGCGAGGGGCTGACGTCCGATGAGGCCGAGAAGCGCCTGGCCGAGTACGGCCCGAACAAGCTGCCGGAGGAGAAGGTGAACAAGCTGACGCTGTTCCTGGGCTTCATGTGGAACCCGCTGTCGTGGGCCATGGAGGTGGCCGCCGTGCTGTCCATCGTGCTGCTGGACTACGCCGACTTCGCGCTGATCCTGTTCCTGCTGCTGCTGAACGCGTGCATCGGCTTCTTCGAGGAGGTGCAGGCCGGCGACGCCGTGTCGGCGCTCATGGGCCAGCTGGCGCCCGAGGCGAAGGTGTTCCGCGACGGCGAGATTAAGAACGTGCCGGCGGACCTGCTGGTCCCCGGCGACGTGCTGCGCGTGCGTCTGGGCGACGTGATCCCGGCCGACCTCAAGTTCCTGGAGGGCGACACGATCAAGGTGGACCAGTCGTCGCTGACGGGCGAGTCGCTGCCGGTGTCGAAGAACGAGGGCGACGAGGGCTACTCTGGCTCGGTGGTGAAGCAGGGCGAGATCGAGGCCGTGGTGACCAGCACGGGCATCAACACGTTCCTGGGCCGCGCCGCCGAGAAGATCGCGTCCGCCGACTCGCACGGCCGTCTGCAGATGGTGCTGACGACGGTGGGCAACTTCTGCATGGTGTCGATCCTGTTCTGGTGCGTGGTGGAGCTGCTGGTGCAGATGGCCGGCCGGACGTCGCAGAACCCGTGCGTCATCGTGACGGACGGCTGCCTGGGCGTGGCCAACATCCTGGTGCTGATTGTGGGCGGCATCCCCGTGGCCATGCCGACGGTGCTGTCGGTGACGCTGGCCATCGGTTCGTCGGCTCTGGCCAAGGAGAACGCCATCGTGACGCGTCTGACGTGCATTGAGGAGATGGCTTCGATGGAGGTGCTGTGCTCGGACAAGACGGGCACGTTGACGCTGAACCAGCTTTCCGTGGACATGGACAACCTGATCCCGTACAACAACTTCACGGGGGACGACATCCTGAAGTTCGGCGCTCTGTCGGCTCGTACGGAGAACAACGAGGCCATCGACGTGGTGTGCCACAACTCGTACCCGGGCAAGGACACGATGTGGGAGGAGTACACGCTGCTGCACTACACGCCGTTTGACCCGACGACGAAGCGCACGATTGCCAAGCTCAAGGACAACCGGACGGGCGAGATCCTCCGTGCCGTGAAGGGCGCCCCGCAGGTGGTGCTGGACATGGACGTGAACGCGGAGACGCTGCGCGTGGAGGTTGAGGACCGCATCAACGAGTTCGCTTCGCGCGGCTACCGTGGTCTGGGTGTGGGCATCTCTCGCAGCGGCGACGTTCCGGTGGAGGAGTGCGAGTGGCAGATGATCGGTCTGCTGCCGCTGTTCGACCCGCCTCGCCACGACACGGCCGACACGGTGAAGAAGGCTATTGCTCTGGGCATCGCGGTGAAGATGGTCACGGGTGACCAGAAGGCCATTGCCGTGGAGACGTGCCGTCAGTTGGGAATGCCGACGAACATCCTGGACACTTCTTTCTTCAACACTGCGCCGCCCCCTGGCCTGAACCTGGCTCAGATGATCTACGACACGGACGGCTTTGCTCAGGTGTTCCCGGAGCACAAGTTCGAGATCGTGAAGCACCTGCAGTCTCTGGACAAGGTGGTGGGCATGACGGGTGACGGCGTGAACGACGCGCCGGCCCTGGCTCAGGCCGACATTGGTATTGCTGTGGACGATGCGACGGACGCCGCGCGTGCTGCGGCCGACATCGTGCTCGTTTCGCCCGGTCTGAGTGTGATCATCACGGCCATCCGCATGAGCCGTGAGATCTTCCTCCGCATGAAGAACTACGCCATGTACTCGATCGCCATGACGGTGCGTATCGTGTTCACGTTCGGCATCCTGACGGTGGCGTGGAACTGGTACTTCCCTCCGATTCTTGTTGTGATCCTGGCCATCCTGAACGACGGCACGATTCTGACGATCTCGAAGGATAACGTGGTTGCTTCGCCGCACCCGGACTCGTGGAAGCTGAAGGAGGTGTTCATCTCGTCGATCACGTTCGGTCTGTGGCTGTCGCTGTCGACGATCGTGCTGTTCGCGGTGGTTAACAACTCGAGCGGTTTCGAGAGCACCGGCGTGGAGAACCTGTGCGTGGGCTGCATGAAGAGCGAGTGCCACGACTTCTTCCAGGACCAGTACCAGACGTGCGTGATGGACAACAACGCGACTGGCTGCGGTGAGATGACGGGCAGCGTGCCGCAGGCCGCTAGCGTGTCGGACGTGGGTGCTTTCCGTGAGAGCGCCATCAACGCGTACTGGACGCAGTACCAGGAGAAGTACGACTCGCGCTCGAAGCTGTTCGAGGACCTGGCGGACGTGCACCTCAACTCGCTGCCGAACGACGCGAAGCCGTCGGCCGAGGTTGCGTACGACCAGTTCGTGTACGAGTACACTCTGGGTGTTGGCGGTGCCGCTTACGAGGGCGACTACGACGTGTTCACGGCTGCCCAGCAGGGCAAGGGTGTGACCTTCATCGGCAACGACGAGGTGCCCATCACGAACGAGGTTGCCTTCTGCGACTACGTGTGGGGCTTCAGCAACTGGAACTCGACGTGGACGCGCGACAACGAGATGATTGGCCCCGGCATCCAGCGCAAGGAGGGTGTGCTCCGTTCGCTGGTGTACCTGCAGGTGTCGATCTCTGGGCAGGCTCTGATCTTCGTGACGCGTACGGCCGGCAGCAACAACTGGTTCTTCGCGGAGAAGCCGTGCAACCTGCTGCTGATCGCCTTCGNCTCCGTTCGCTGGTGTACCTGCAGGTGTCGATCTCTGGGCAGGCTCTGATCTTCGTGACGCGTACGGCCGGCAGCAACAACTGGTTCTTCGCGGAGAAGCCGTGCAACCTGCTGCTGATCGCCTTCGTGTTCGCCCAGATCGTTGCCTCGGTGATCGGCTGGATCGGTTTCGGCGGCTACCCGACGGACCGTATTGCTGTGATCGGCTGCGGCGGCGGCTACACGCTGATTGCGTGGCTGTGGGCCATCGTGTGGCAGTTCCCGCTTGACGTGATCAAGTTCGCGGTGAACTACGTCCTGACGAAGAACACGTACGCGAACAAGGCGTTCACGGAGCGCATCAACGCGGGCCACCCGACGATGACGCACTCTGTGGTGACGAGCACGCAGCGCTCGGTCCGCGCCAGCCGCACCGTGTAAGCAGGCTTTGGCTGTTTGGGTCTAGTGCAGAAGCAGTGGCTTGCTGGAGCGAGCGAGGAGCCGATGGAAGGCGTCTTCGCGCTGTAGCGGCCGCAGGCACATTTGCTGGTGGGTTGTTTGCCAGGCTGGCTGGCGCACTGAGTGCGAGCAGTCTGTAGCGGGCTCCCACGTGCATTTGTGCATGCTGTAGAATACAGGGAGATGAAATACAAGTTCATTGATCCTAAACTTTGTCTTCTACGAAGTACATGTGGAACTATTCATTGCTTTGGATCTTACAGCGTTTTAGAAAGGTGAAAAACCAGGCGAGATGTAGTTCAACATAACGGCCGCGAAGCAAGGCGATAATGCGAGAGGAAGGTTGCCGCGGTTTCGTGAAGGCGGCGTGGCCGAAGGAGGCGGCAGGCGGGGCCACGGCCGAGCTCAAGCTCAAGCGCGAGTCCTTCTCGGCCTGCAGCGAGCCGACAGACCAGCGGCGACGCGAGGAGGAGCTACTGGCGGCCTTCGCCGTCGCGCGCGTGCTGGCGCGGCGCAAACTGGCGCACGAGACGTTTATGGAGTATAAGAAGGCGCTGCGCCGCGCCGGGGAGAGCTACGCCATCCCAGAGCCCTACTACGTGGTGGCCTTCATCAACGGCGTGGGCTGCGAGCAGCTCACGCACCTGCTGCGAGAGTCCAAGCCCGAGGATCTGGACGCCGCGGCCAAGGAGGCCATCCTGCTGCAACGCAGCGACGGGGCCGGCCCGTCCTTGTTGACGGAGCAGAGGAAGCGGCCACGCGCAGCAGTGCCAGCAGCACCGATGGCCCGGCGCGGCCACGAGCAGCCCAGGAAACGCCCGCGTCGGGACGCGGGGAGCTGCTTCGTGTGCCACCAATTTGGACATTTCGCGCGCGAGTGTCCGGAGCGCTGGTACGACCCATAATAGGAGGGAGGAGACTGGGACGGAATTGAGGTAGGCCAAGAGACTGGTGCTGTCATCTATTTGTGCGAATGCTTTTCTTGGAGGTGACGTTGGGCCAGACGTGAGGATGCTATTATCTGTAGGAACGAGGAGGAGCTGGGTAAGACGTCACGTCTTCAATATGGTGCTTTAGCGGTGTGCAGCGTTCGTTCAGTGCTCTCACTCTTGAATTCGCCTCACAAGCCCCACAACCAACCAACGCAACGCCTCTCGTCGCACCGCGACAGCTCCCGCTCAGCGTTAGCGCTGGTGCCCCCACTCGTGACTTGCCTCCGACCACAATGATTTACCCCAAGACCATCTTCCGGACTGTCATTGCGCTCTCGACGGTAGCTGCTACCACCCAAGCTACTGCGGCGAGTCCTCCTCGATCTTCGACCCAGGGGCCCAAGCGCGGCAAGGGCGGGCGATACATCGATACGACTGCGGACTTCTACGGGAACTCGGCAACCAACGTACTGAATGTGGCGTCCCCGAACACCTACGTCAAGACCGCTGCAAACGCGCAGCCAGGTGTGAGCCTGCGCAAGGTCACGTCTCCGAATACCACCGGCGCCAAGTTTTCTTACGCCAGCCCGATCAACGCGGCTGGCCAGTCTGGAACCGTCACCCTCATCGATCAATCCGAGACGCTGAATACTTACATTGTTCAGTCGCCGAGGATTGGCAAGGGTGTCACGAGTACCAAGCTCTTCGGTACGAATGCTGCTGGCCACACTACCGGACACGTCAAGAAGGGTCAACACGGCGCCAACAAGAAGAAGAATGGGGGGCAACGAGGGGGCTACAGCACGAACGGCGGCGTCAGTGTCGGTGTCGATGGTGTCCTCAGCGGCTTTGGCACCAACGACGGTGTTAGTGTCGGAGTCGGTGGTGCTCTTAATGGCTACGGCACGAACGGCGCCAGTAGTATTCAACAAGGCGACTATTCCAAGGTCAGCGGTGGAGTCCTCAACTACGGCAACAACGGTGCCACTAGCGGTGAACGCAGCAGCTTCGGCAAGAAACAGCACGGCGACAAGAAAACTGGTCACAGCAAGAGGGGTGAGAAGAAAAACAGGAACGGTGGAGGTGGTGCGTATTCCCCGTCGACTGGAGGCAACTCCAACCCGGTGACACCATCGACGGGCGGCGTCAATGCCTACGCCCCGCCTACTCCTGCAACTCTTAATCCGAACCTTGCAGGTGGCAGCAGCACCGGCAGCAATGAGGGCGTCTGGCAGGACACGAACCCAGTTCCTGTGACCACCACCGGCAACGGTGGCGATGGTGGCGGATTCAAGGGCGGCCAAGGCAGCGCCAATGGCTCGAAGGCCGGCCAAAACACCAAGACTGGCTCCGCTAGCGGCATCGCCAACCAGGGCGCAAGCAATGCTGGAAGCGGCAAGAGCGGCAGCGGCAGCAACAAGGGCGGCCGCGGCGGCAGCCAGGGTGGCAACGGCGGTAGCAAGGGCCAGAGCGGCAGCGGCTCGCTGGTGAGCAACCCGGCGCCGAGCAGCCCGACGGTAGATGGCAATGCAAGCGGCAATGCAAGCGGCAGCGGCAAGAGCGGCAATGGCGGCAGCCAAGGCGGTAAGGGCAGCGGTAACCCGAACAGCGGCTCGGCAGGATCGAAGGAGGGATCCTCGCAGGCCACATCGCCGGCTCCAGTGCCGAGCAGTCCGACTGGCAATGGCTCGATGGGTGGCAACGGTAGCAAGGGCAGCTCCAACACAGGAGCCTCGCAGGCCACGTCGCCGGCTCCAGTGCCGAGCAGCAATGGCAGCAGCTCGAAGGGCGGCAAGCCCAACGACGCTGGCAGTGATGCGACCGCTTCGGCTCCGACCGCAACGCCGACCACGACGCCTGCCCCGAGCTCGACCCCGGCCCCGACCACTTCAGCCCCCACGCCCACTGTCAAGCCGTGCAACAAGAACAAGGGTAAGCAGAGCGCGAACAACGCCTACAAGCAGAGCGGCCGCAACTAAGTGGCGCGGCCACTGGAGCTGGTGCCACAGAAACTAAATAATAGATTTACGGTTAATTCCTCTTCGAGTCCTGCAAAAGTGCCTTCAACTTCAGTCTGTAGCCATGCCCTTTCTTTGCTCTGTGTTGGCGAACGCCATCCAATTTCGGCACTTTTGCCTCGACCATGACGGAATTCCTGCCCGAGGACAACCGCACGTACAAGGAGAAGGGCTACTGGGACTCGCGCTTCGACAGGTGAAGGAAACTCTTGCGCATCCGCTGCCATCGCAGCAACGACCTGACGATGCTGCGCTCGTTGTGATGTCCGGCCGACAGCGAGGAGTCGTACGACTGGCTGGCCCGCTTCGAGAATGTGGCGGAGCTGCTGGCCGCGTACGTGCGTCCGTCGGACCGCATCCTGATGGTGCGTGGGCTTGCAAGTGTCTGCGGAGCGAAAAAGGTCGAACTGGAACTCACGAGGTGGCTGTGAAAAAAAAAAATTGCAGGTCGGCTGCGGCAACTCGACGTTCAGCATCGACATGGTAAGGGCCAGGGCCTTGGCTGGCTGGTGTGCATCCCGAGCCTCACCCCTTTGCTCGTGACAGTACAGTGCGGGCTTCCACCAGATCACCAACATCGACTTCTCCAAGGTCGTCATCGAGCGCATGAGCGCCAAGTACAGCGTGCGTGCCGTCAAATGCCACGGCCAGTACGTGGACTAACTAACAACCAACGCCCTGCAACGCTGGGTGCAGGAGGAGATGCCGGAGATGAAGTGGCTCGAGGCGGACATGACCAAGCTGCGCGAGGTCTTCACGCCCGAGAGCTTCGACGTCGTCATCGACAAGGCCGCCATGGACGCGCTCATGTGCGACGAAGGCGACGTGTGGTCCCCCTCGGAGGCCGTGATCGAGCAGGCCGCCGCCATGTGCAGCGGCATCTCGTCCGTGCTGGTGCCGCAGGGAACCTTCGTGCAGATCTCGTTCGCGCAGCCGCACTTCCGCTCGCGCTTCCTGCTTGGCGAGGGCGAGCAGGCGCCCACCAGCACAGTCTACGGCTGGGATTACTCCCGCCACAACATCGGTGAGGTCACGTGGCTTCTTTCTCCACTTGCTTCTGGTGTGCGCTAACGTGTTCTTCGCTTTTGGTTCGCAGACATCGGCCTTGGCTACTTCTTCTACGTGCTGCAGAAGACGAAATAGACGGCAATAGAAAGCTACATTTGATCCCTCACGGACATTTATCGAGAAAAATATCGCTATCGCTCCACTGCCAACCATCAATGCGGGACGGCTTGCACCCCGTGCGTGGCAAACACGTGAAGGTTGCGCACTCGTCACGCCCACTTGAGGTTTTATCTGGTACTTTGCATGCATGTAGTTGAAGTGCTTCTCATTGGCCAACTGATGTGCATCATCGATGATGCTGGTCAAAGATCCTGCCTCACTCCGCAATTCGCCGCCGGCCCCGCACGACGCCAAGGAAGCACGCGCCATGGAGCACTCGCACTCGCACGACCACGGCCACTCGCACTCACACGAGCACGGGCCCGAGCACGCGATCGACGGGGACGAGACGGTTCGACGCTTCACGCAGAGCCGCGGCCGGGCGCCGACGCCCGACGAGGAGAAGCAGCTGCGCGAGCACGGCCACACGCACGAGCACATGGAGCACGCCGGCGAGTTCCACGAGCGCGACGCGGCCAAGCCGGGCCGGGACTGGACGCAGCGGGCCTTCACCGTGGGCATCGGCGGGCCCGTGGGCAGCGGCAAGACGGCGCTCATGCTGGCGCTGTGCCGCGTGCTCAAGGACACGGTCAGCCTGGCCGCCGTGACCAACGACATCTTCACGCGCGAGGACGGCGAGTTCCTCGTGCGCCACGACGCGCTGCCGGAGGAGCGCATCCGCGCCATCGAGACCGGCGGCTGCCCGCACGCGGCCATCCGGGAGGACATATCGGCCAACCTGCAGGCCTGCGAGGACCTGACGGACGAGTTCGACGCGCAGCTGCTGCTGGTGGAGTCCGGCGGAGGTGCGTGAGCTGCCGGCGATGGCCACGGTGTGTCTTGTAGGACAGAGGTGCAGTGGCTGACGGTCTCTCTCTCTCTCTCTCTCTCTCTCCCTCTGTATCTGCTGCTGCCGTCGACAGACAACCTGGCCGCCAACTTCAGCCGCGAGCTGGCCGACTATATCATCTACGTCATCGACGTGGCCGGAGGCGACAAGGTGCCGCGCAAGGGCGGCCCGGGCATCACGCAGGCAGACCTGCTCGTGATTAACAAGATCGACCTGGCCCCGCACGTCGGCGCGGACCTGGACGTCATGGACCGCGACGCGAGGCTCATGCGCGGCGACGGCCCCACGGTGTTCTCGCAGATCAACAAGGGCAAGGGCGTCGAGGACATCATCGACCACGTGATTAAGGCCTTGAAGGCGGCGGTGTAGAAGCGCATTGGCAGTTTCTGGCTGTCACTTAACTGGACAATCCGACAGCTTGTCAGCGTTGGGCGTTGATCTTTCTGACAATCGATGCGACGTCGTTGCCGTGCTCACTTAGTACGTGTGCAGGCTCAAGGCGAATCAGGGGTTACGACGGCGTTGACTTGGTTGTGCCCGTTGCACGCAGCCGCCGTTGCTAACCGACGGTCGGTCACGTGTTGTTGAGAGCTGGGATGCTGCAGCACCGGCCTTTGTCGGAGCAGGTCGCGTTTCACTTGCCTCTCTGCATTGAAGGCACCACCGCCAGGGCCGGCGCCATGGTATCAGACGAACTGGCCCCGCTGGAGGCGCACGTGGAGGCGCAGGTCAAGCACCTAACGGCGGTCGCCGGTGTCGTCCGTGAACTCCGATCGGCCGAGCAGCAGTACGGCCAGGAGTACGCAGAGCTGCCGTTCGACGTGCCGGCAGAAGTCAAGGAGACACTCAAGCGGCTTCCACAACTGCAGGGGGTCACTCAACGCTTCGGCCACTTTGTCCACAGGTGCTCGAAGATCAAGGCGGCACTTGCTGAAGATCTGACGAAAGAAGTCATTGCCCCTGTCGAAGCGTTCACTGTCGACCACATCGAGAAGGCCCAGCACCTGCTATCGGAGATGTACGAGCTCCTTCAGAAGGAAAAGGCGTTCGACTTGGCGTACGAGAACCTCCGTGAAGGCTGCAAGAAGGACGAAGCGCCACGAGAGAAATCTGCTGCGAGTGAGTCGACGTCTTCTCCGCTAGATGAAGGCGAGCTAGAGCTGCATCGCATGCACCGAGACCAACTTCTCCGCAGACGAGATGCCGAGCGACTCGCGATTCAGCAGTGGATCACAGCGCTGCACTTCGCTGGGCAGCGTTACGAGGCACATGTTCGCGACGTGCGACGCCGAACTTGCGTTGTGTTCGAGCGCATGATTGCTTCGTTGACAGCTCTGATCAGTGAAGTACAGAACCAACTACAAAGTGAGGGTGCCAATACAACGAACACTCTGGTGATGGAAATGAGTGATTGCAACAACTCCAGCGCAGTGTCGGAGGAGTGCTGCGAGGGGTTCCTGGCAGGATACGACTGTCACGTGGCGATCACGAGCTGGATGGGCGAGCTGTTCAAGCAACTGATCCCGGTAGAGCACAAGGCGGCGAAGCGCCTGCGGAAAGCCATCAAACTGGATCGTGCCTTGAGCAAAGCTTTCGGTGGCGTGGGGTTTAGCTCGCAACTTTCCGGGCTGATCGAATTCCATGGCCTGCTGACGGTGAATATTGCAAACCCCATCATGCGCACGCTCAAGTTTACAAAAGAGCGGCAAGAGCGGATGAGGAACGAGCTGTCGCAGTCGTTGGAGGAAACGCGAACTCTCACGGCTGCAGCTCGAGCTCGCGTGGATGCAAGCGTGGCAAAGGATACCGTGGCGGAAAAGGACCCAGTTCGATGTGACAGCCTCACGTCGTCGGAAACGTCGGAGTGCAGTGTGGAAGACAACAACGAGGAAGACCAGAGCTCCAGTGCTGTTGCTCTCAAAGACAAAGTGCCAGTTGAAAACACGCCGGAGCAGAGCCAGCTAGAAACGTTGGAGAGAAAACTATTGCTGCAGCGACAAGAAATGGCTCGCGTGTTGGAGCAGACGTCGTACTTGGCAGTCAAGACGATGGAGCTGATGGTGCAGGATTACTGGAAGCACGTGACCCAGGCTCTTGCTGCTTTGAGCGAGACCATACACCAAGAAATCCCCCAAGCAATTAAGCGAAATGCGTCCGATGACGCATCGCCGCAGCCGTGGACCCACATCGCCGAGCGACTATCGATTGTGGTTTCGGATCAGCCTGCGCTCCCAGTCGAGGAGAATCAAAGCAACCAGAATCCACGACGATGCTCCATCTCTAAGAGGAATACGGTGCTTCGACGCTGTCGAATGATTTCCAAGATTGCCCGTGGAGTTGGTGAGCCTTCAGCCGCCCAAGTTGTGCTGAGCTTCCTTCAGTCCGCAGTAGGTGTGGCGTACTGGGCATCTGGCCGGGGATTCAAGACTGCAAAATCTCGCCTGCCGCAATCATTTGAAGAACGCGCAGTTCTTGTCGTCACTGCAGTGGTGCTACTTACGCTAGCAAGCATTTGCTTCAAGTCGAGGCAGCTCCAAACTTCGTGGACTGACCTGAGCGACACGCAGCATTCAAACTCAGAGGACCTCGTGCAGATCGTGAAGCTGTCGCTTGAAGTGTGTTCCCAACGAGTTGGTGCAGCAGCGACCCCAAAGGCCTCGAGACCATAAGTTGATGCTTCAAAGCGCTGATAGATTTTGGCCGATCCATTAAATTTAAAAAAAAAGGTGTCTCCTTCCTCCTTGCTTGACCATCGGTAATCAAGCCACGTTACACCGCACGGCTGGCACGAACCGAGCGCTGCTGGTTCGTCACCACCGAGTATGCCATCGTCGGGTGTCCAGCATTAATACGCTCCGTGAACGCCTTCCGGTTGTACGTTGTCTTCGTTAAAATGTAGTTCACCGCGAACTTGATCACGTCAAGCGGGAACTGCCAAAGCAAAGACCACAGCCACGCGATCAGCATATAGCCGCCGCCGCAGCCGATGACAGCAATACGAGTGTTTGGGTAGCCGCCGAACCCGATCCAGCCGATCACCGAGGCAACGATCTGGGCGAACCGAAGGCGATCAGCAGCAGGTTGCACGGCTTCTCCGCGAAGAACCAGTTGTTGCTGCCGGCCGTACGCGTCACGAAGATCAGAGCCTGCCCAGAGATCGACACCTGCAGGTACACCAGCGAACGGAG
>JAGDFM010000332.1:511-46274 GCA_019155715.1 Phytophthora pseudosyringae
CCTTTACCAACTCCGGCACCACACCCCCCCCCCCCCCCCCCCCAAAATATCGGCGCTATCATTCAGGAAAGGCACATGACTATAAATTGGTGGGAGTACCGTGACCACACCTTCAATCGCAAAGCGAGGCAGAGTTCCAGGTACCGGTACTGAGGGCATTTGGCCCCGCCGGGCTGCGAGCATGGCCTGATGGAAAGTCTCCGCCAGTGGCCTGCTATTACGGAACCCGGCAGCTGTCTCAGTCCGCACCCTCTTGATCAAGGTCTGCCGCAGGCAATTCTCGCTTACCACGCAACGCCTTTTTGCTACAGGTGCTATCGTTGGTCGCCACCTACGACTGGCGTCTGACGTGTGGTCTGTAGTGACCAGCAAGGCAGAGGCCATGTGGAGTAACGGTTCTGGTCGGAGCCATACGTACACCGTGTACTACACGCTGTGGGCGCCGCCTTCCACTAAAGCCATCTTGCCTGAAAAAGCTGTTGAGTGCTTGGTGGCAATCGCCGGGCACTGAATCCATCTCTCCCTCGATTCAGCGTCGGCTTTCGCAGCGTCAACTCCTTTGCTGTGTCGGCTCTGACCGCTCTCAGTTTCCATTTTCCAGAGGAGAGCGGATTTCGCTAGCAGAGACTACCGAACACTGCTCAGCAAGTGTAGCATGAAGTTCGCTACGATCGTTCGTGCAGCTGTGTTTGCCTCCGCACTAGCGGCCACCCTGACACAAGGGTACACGTTCACAGAGACCAGTGACTCGTCGGCGGACTCGGCGACGGAGAAGAGCACCGGACTGTCGGTCAACGAGGAGGACCGGATCTACGGCGGGTCGGAGGCCGATGCATCTAAATACCCGTACATCGTGAGTTTGCGCCAGGATGAGGCCGGTGGCAGCACCTACTGCGGTGGCACTCTCATTGCTTCACAGTACGTTGTGACGGCTGCTCACTGTGTCAAAACGGATGAGGGCACGATCTACGCCTCGATTGGATCGGCTTTCGGATCGGGATCGGGAGACGGACAGCAGATCAAGGTGATCGAGGGATTCCGCCACCCAATGTACAACAAGTCCGAGCACCTGTACGACGTTGGAGTGCTCAAGCTTGAACAGGAGGTGTCCACAGACACGATCAACCTATGCGCTGCCGACGGATCGGATAACGAGGTTGGCACCGTTGCTACTGTCCGAGGATGGGGACTCACCGAAAACGGATCGCAGAGTCTCGTGCTGGAGGAGGTGAACGTGGAAATCGTCTCGAATGCCGAGTGCAACAAGGAGTACAGCGACCGCATCACGGAAGGCATGATGTGCGCGGGTCAAGGCGACGGAAGGGACACTTGCAACGGAGACTCGGGAGGGCCGCTGATTGAGAACGATGTTCTTATCGGGATCGTGAGCTGGGGAGGCAAATGCGGAGTGAACGCTGGCGTGTACACGCGCATCTCGTACGTGCTTGACTACGTCAACGACGTCGTGGGCGGCGGCACTGGCAGCAGCTTCACGGAGAGCGCCGCGGGGTCGACTAGTGAGGACAAATCCTCCGCATCCACCTCATCGGATTCGACTGATACTCCTGCTGCCACCAAGTCACCTGCTACCACCGAGGCGCCTGCTACCGAGGCACCAACCACGGTGGCACCGACTTCTGCGCCTACGACTGAGGTGCCAACCGCTGCCCCGACGACCGAGGCCCCGACTCCGGGGCCGACGACGGAGTCACCCGCCACGGAAGCTCCGGAAACGCAGAGCCCGAGCGCAGACCAAGTGGATCAGACGGTAGACCAGTACACACCGACGACCGACTCCGCGGAAACAACCGACTCTGTGGAGCAAACCGAGTCGGGCTCCAACCCTGCCCAGCAGAGCGATCCTACCGCGACCGAAGCGCCGACGCCCGCCTCAAACACGAAGACTCAAAGCGGTAAGGACTGCGCCTCCCTGTTGTGATCAAAGTGACGTCCATCCAGTGCAGAAGATGAGGAAGCCGATTTGCGTGCATTTGTTTTTGCGATCGTATCGTAGCCTACGATTCGTAGGCTCGGGCGGAGGCTGTTTGTGGGTCAATAGATGTGGTGGCTCCGTTCCCCAAAGTCAATTTTTTGCTTGTGTTTGGCGCCGCCGCACCGCGTTGCAGTTTCTTTCATGAGCCGAAATGATATCGATTCACATCCCGTTCGAACAGCACGGACTCTTCTTTCGCCCAGTTCAGCGTCTGCTTAACCCTCTGTTTTCCTAGCATTAGGCTGGGCCGTGCCAGTTGGTGGCGAAACGGGCTACTGCCCCATATCTCAGTCCATCTTTTATCACCGACTACTACTCTCCCTCAATACAACTGCGTCCTCTGACTACAGTCCCAAGCCTTCTGTGCCGCTTTGTGTAGCATTCAAGCAGACTACAAGACCGGATAGCCCATCGAGATGCGGTGGTAGAGCGTCCACCATAACCATACACTCGCTCCTACACTTGGTCGCCTCTGCAACGCTGTCACTTCGGCTTTCTCCCGCTGAGCTTCAGGCTGTTCGACGACGAGGGACTGTCCAGTTCATCACACCTAGCTGAGACCCACTGCGTGGAGGATGAAGATTGCTCAGATTCTCGCGTTCGCGTCGACGGTCTCGACGGCGGCCCATGGGTACACGTTTTCGGAGACTCAGGTGGCGTCGACCCCAACATCCGGCTCGGTGGAGAGCACGGGGCTCACCACCAACGAGGAGAACCGCATCTACGGCGGTTCCGAGGCCAACATCAAGGACTACCCGTTCATCGCGAATCTCCGGTTCGAAGTGCTGGACGAGACGTTCTGCGGCGGCACGCTCATCGCCCCGCGGTACATTCTCACAGCCGGCCACTGCATCAAGACGGATGAGGACACCATCATCGCCCATCTCGGAACGGAGTTCGGCACGGGCTCCGGCACAGGCAACGCTATCAAGGTCATTGAGGGCTTTCAGCACCCCATGTACAACCAGAAGAAGCACTTGTACGACGTCGGTCTGTTGAAGCTCGAGAAGGCGGCCACGCAGAAGCCGGCGACGATGTGTGCCGCAGACGGCTCGGACAATCCGGTCGGCACCGAGGCGACCGTTCTGGGATGGGGCCTGACCGAGGACGGGTCGCAGAGCCACACGCTGCAGGAGGTGAACGTAGCTGTGATTTCCAACGCGGAATGCAACAAGCAGTACGACAACCGTATCACGGAGGGGATGATGTGCGCTGGAAATGGCGGCGGCAAAGACTCGTGCAACGGCGACTCGGGCGGCCCGCTGGTTAAGAGTGACGACACGCTGATTGGTCTCGTGAGCTGGGGAGGCAAGTGCGGCGTCCACGCTGGCGTGTACACGCGTCTGCCGTTCGTCATGGACTACATTAACGCCATTCTGAACGGCGGCGATGGTAAAAACTTCACGGACAGCACGGCATCGTCTGGCTCGACTACGCAGGAGACGTCGCTCGCTTCGTCGACGGCGGGATCGGCGGACACGCCGACTGTGGCTAGCTCCAGCTCCGGCGCCTCGACGATTCAATCCTCTACTGCAGATTCTTCAGCGACTCAATCGTCCACTGCCGGGTCGTCGTCTGGTACGGGCGCGTCCGCTGCTGGTTCGTCAACTACCACGTCGCTCGCTTCGAGCGCCAGCTCGGAAACGTCCACGCCGACGTCGTCTACCGCTGGATCCTCTACTACTGAAAGCTCCAACTCGGGAGCGTCGACGACTAGCTCTGGCTCGTCGACTACGGAAAGCTCGAATGACTCGTCCGTGACGCAGTCCGCGACGACGGACGCCCCTGCGGTGACCCCCGCTGCAACCACTGGTTCTGACGTTGGTGCATCTTCCGATGCTTCCTCGCCTGGTGATGCGCTGCTTTCCTCGAGCTCCGGGCCGTCGACGACGGAGAGTTCTAGTGACTCGTCCGTGACGCAGTCCGCAACGACGGATGCACCTGCAGTGACCCCCGCTGCGTCTACTGGTTCCGACACTGGTGTCTCCAATGCTGGTTCCTCGCCTGGTGACACGTTGCTCTCTTCCAGCTCGAGCTCTGGATCGCCAAGCACTGGCTCGTATACCACCGAGAGCTCGACCGGCTCATCCGTCGATACCCCTGCGGCGACTCCTGCTACAACAACCAGCACAGATGTGGGCGCCTTGGCGTCAAGCACGGGCTCCTCGGCCCAGCTGACACCGTCGACGTCTGGCTGCAAGGTCCGTCGCCGCCACCGTCGCCGTCTGTCGGTAATCGACGAAGAGGAGGTTGAAGATGACATGGAGGATGCCGAAAGGGCTGAGAAGGTGGCGAAGGAGAAGGCGGATGAAGCCGAGGAGGACATCGAAGACGGACTGGAGGCCAGCAACGACGAAGAGGTTGACGATGCCATGGAAGCCAAAGCCAGTGCTGAGAAGGAGGAGGAAGAGGCTAAAGAGGAGGTGGAGCTGGACGAGGAGCTGGAAGAAGAGGAACTCGAGGACGAGGAGATGAAAATTGGTGACGCTGAAGACGGAGACGAGGAGGAAGAGGAGGAGGACGATACCCCGGCCAAGAAGACTGCGAAACCATCCAAGAAGTCAGCTAAGAAATCCAAGTCTGTCGCGAGTGCAGAGGAGGAAGACGATGGTGACGACGAAGAGCAGGCGGACGAAACTCCGACCAAAGCGCCTAAGAAGTCATCCAAGAAATCCAAGTCTGTCGAGACTGCGGAGGAGTGGGAACAGGGTAGTGCAGAGGACGAGGAGAAAACTTCAACCAAGAAGTCCTCTAAGAAGTCCAAGAGTGACAAGGCCGAGGAGGACGAGGAAACTAAGGAAGCAAAGGAGGACAAGGAAGATCAGGAGGAGGAGGAGGAAGAAGAAGAAGAGCAAGCCGAGAACGGCGAGGACAGTGACGAAGAGGAGAAGTAGTGGGCATCGTCCAGACTGCGTTGGCAATGTGAAGAAACTAAGTTACGATTTTTGCGTAGTTTTGTTGTGGGCACTTGCACTGCGGATGTTCATGCACGTTCTCTATAATACGGTAGGAATGGATTCCTGCAGGTACACTGTACTAGTAGTAATAAACCAGGCTCGCTTCAAATTGACCGAACGGCGGAAGTGGCAATTATTTCCCATCCCGAACGTTATCCGGCTGTTTTCAAGCGGCCTGTGCTGTAGTAAAATAGTGGCACGCGTGTGCATTCTGCTAGCTTCTCCGCGAATACCCTCGCTTCTTTCAGCTACAACCACAACAACACAATCCCAAATGCCTGTGTGTGTTGTACGCGGTGGTGCCCTTCTACTGGCTCGATCGCTCAAAGTTCACTTCATTATTTTCTACGCTTTTACTGTGCGCTGTTCAAAGTACAGGGTGAATCTATCTAGCGTTTTTACGGCGACGATGAAACTGGTAGAGGCCCTCGCGTTCGCCTCCGCGGTGGCTGCGCTGTCGACGAACGCTTATGGCTACTCGTTTAACGACTTCGTGGGCAAAACTCCCGCGCCGGTCGTCGAGGTCAGCACCGGCCTAAGTACCGACCAGGAAAGCCGCATCATCGGCGGCGCGGACGCCGACATCGACAACTTCCCGTACGTCGCGAGTGTGCGCATCGACGGTGTGACGGTCTGCGCTGCCACGCTTATCGCCCCGCAGTACCTCCTCACGACGGCGCACTGTGTCAAGACGGACGAGATCGCGATGACCGCGTCCTTCGACACGGAGTACAGCTTCGGCACCGATGGAGAGCTGGTGAAGGTCGTCAAGGGGTTCAAGCACCCGCTGTACAGCCAGAAGAAGCACCTGTACGACGTCGGCCTGCTCAAACTGGAGAAGCCGATGAAGGAGAAGCTTGCAGCTCTGCCTGCCGCTGATGGTTCGGACGAAAAGGTGGGCTTGAAGGCCACCGTTCTCGGCTGGGGCCAGACTAAGGTGGCCACCAATAGTTTCAAGCTTCAGCAGGCAAACATCCCTATTATCTCGAACGAGGAGTGCGGCAAGTTCAA
Source organism: Phytophthora pseudosyringae (assembly GCA_019155715.1). NCBI lineage: Eukaryota > Oomycota > Peronosporomycetes > Peronosporales > Peronosporaceae > Phytophthora > Phytophthora pseudosyringae. The sequence goes on from JAGDFM010000332.1 coordinate 6,473, forward strand.
GTCGTACAAGAACCAACTCGCGGAAGGCATGATCTGTGCTGGCAACGGTAAAGGCAAGGGCTCATGCAGAGGTGACTCTGGCGGGCCCCTTATTGCCAATGATGCCCTTGTGGGTTTCGTGAGTTGGGCTGGTGACAAGTGCGGCAAAGAGCCTGGCGTGTACACTCGCGTGTCGTTTGTGCTAGACTACATCAACGACATTGTGGGCGGTGGTGATGGCAAAAAGTTTGGTTCAGGCGGGTCGGCATCGGGCTCGTCGATGGGGGAGGTGACAATTCCGGCGTCAATGAAGGGGGCATCGAAGACCGTTAAACCTCCAGCTAGCCAGTCTACGAAGACGACGGCTACGAAGTCTGCTGCTCCCAACACTATGACAGCACCGACTATGGGTTCTTCGGCCAGCCAGCAGAGTTCTACTACTACGGGGCTGACGTTTTCGTTCGACGGGTCTTCGGCAGCACAAACGGATACGCCCACCAAGGCTCCGTCGTCCAAGGACTCTGGAGCGGCCACGAAGCAGCAGTAATCAAGTAAACGTAATTGAGTTTATTGCGTATGGTAAGAAGCCCCATTGTCGACGAGTGTGCAGGCATAATCGTAGCCGCGACGGTGTATAGCGGAACGGATCGACGGTTTTCGTCCAGAGGTTTCTGGCGGGTACTCGGAGATAGTTGGTATGGGAACTGCTTAAGTTTTCCTTTAAATGGTGTGGTGGTATCCAAAGGATTCTCCAATGGCTTAAATGCTCGCATAGCACATCGGCTCGACAGAATGCACATGCCACCGGATGGCTTCGGATAGATAAACCGACCCGTTGATTCATTTATTGCTGAATTGCAGTACACGCCCCAATATCCATTATGAATTCCAGCGAACGCAATGGACAACTTTGCCTTATTCATCGTCTTATTACTTCAAGTAACCAACACGATCATTTGTATCGCTTTCTCTCCTTCATTGTACGGATGTTTGCTGAAATAATCAAACAAGTAGCCACTAAAGTGCTTCAAGTGCTGACACGATAGCGAAAAGGTTGCTCTTCGTCATTAGAGCGATTGTTCGAGTTTGTGAAGCCACTCTTTCACTTGCGAGCTGCGCTGCCGATGCAAAGCCAAAATGCTGGCTAAGCTTATAGAATACAGGCTGATCGTGGAACACGGTCTCGACGCGCCAGATTCGCGAGCGGAGTGGACGAGGATGCACCCGGTTGTATTTGGTGGTAAGCTGCTGATCTCGTTTGTACCCGACGAATATTTCAGGGTCCAGGCTAAACTTTTTAGTCTTCCCACCCCAATTTTCAGAGCGCCTTTGCGGCCACCACATCCGTTTTGCGATGATGTGATTTCAAGGAATGGCGGCCTGCCTGGTGTTCAACGTTACAGCTTTCAGCCATGCTATTTCGTATACTTCCGCGATTTCGCCGAGTCGACTTCCAATTTGTACGATTGCCATGCTCCGCATTTTGTAGGTTCACACCTTCGCTTATGAATTTGGTGCAGTCTGGCCGAGTCTTTGTCTGTAGCACCATGTTGGTGTTCACAAGCGAAATTATCTTCGAGATGGTGTTAGAGAGCTTCTCGTGAGCTCGTAAGTTACGAGTTGTATATTGTAACAAGCGGTGAAAGAGATGCATGCCCCTGCGCCTCTGCGTCATTGTCATTTTGCCTTTATCGGCGCACGAACTCCATCGTTTGGCTGCCAAAGCGTTCTCCAAGCTCTGGGGAACGCGGGTGGGATGAAGCTCGTTCACGTTGGCGTGCTCGCTTCGACAGTGACTGTACTCACCAATGGCTACGAGTTCTCAAGTACTGTGCGCTCGACGATACCACCGACTAGCGGCTCAAACACCAGCGCGGGTCTCTCCACCAACCAGGAGAGCCGCATCTACGGCGGCTCGGAGGCCGACGTTGACCATTACCCGTTCATCGCCAGCCTGCGCTTCGATCCCGACGGGAAAACCTTTTGTGGTGGCACATTAGTCGCGCCGCAGTACATCCTTACAGCCGGGCACTGCATCAAGACAGACAAAGAACGAATCTACGCTTCGCTTGGATCAGATTTCGGCTCAGGTGCAGGCTCTGGTTTAGCCGAGCAGATTAACGTAATCGAGGGATTCCGTCACCCCTTGTATAATAACGGCAAGCACCTTTACGACATTGGTTTACTGAAACTGGAGACCCCCTCTTCTCAAAAGGCGGCATCTCTGTGTGCAGCGGATGGATCTGATAACAAGGTTGGTACGATGGCCACAGTTCTTGGCTGGGGGCTGACTGAATATCGCAAGGGCAGCTTAACACTCCAGGAGGTTAACGTGCCGATCATTTCAAATGCGGAGTGCAACAAGAAATATAGGAACCGCGTCACGGAAGGGATGCTGTGTGCTGGAAATGGAAACGGCAAAGACTCGTGTAATGGAGATTCTGGCGGTCCACTCCTTGCCAATGACGTGCTTATTGGTCTCGTAAGTTGGGGCGGCAAATGTGGGACGAAGGCTGGTGTGTACACGCGCCTGACGTACGTTATGGACTACATCAACGACGTTTTGAGCGGAGATACGGACAGCATATTCACTGGGAGTTTGTCGGCGTCTGAATCCCCTAAGCCGGAAATATTTACCTCGTCACCGGAAACGGGGTCATCGGATGCAGATGAGCCCAGGAAACCCGCCACCCCTGACATCCCAGCAAGTGAGGCATCGTTTTCAACAAACTTTGTGCCATCACTTACAAGCAACTCTGCTGGTGGCTCGGTGATTCAGTCTACAACAACAATTAGTAGCCCAGCTGAGAGCACCAAAGCCCCCACTCCAATCGCTGACTCTCCAACGGATGTCCCTATGAACGAAGTCCCGACCTCCGGCAAATGCGCTGCTCATAAGCGACGATTGTCTCCGGCCATATAAGCCAAGAGTTAAATGGCGAACTGTTTTAAGTGCAAGTGTTGTGAATAGAGCAAAAGTCCACCGTGAACGCGTAGCTATGAATAATAACGAAGAAACGAACTGGTAATCGAAATGTACTGTGGTGTGGTATAGTACAGTGACGAGTGAACATTCAAGGAATGCCACTGCTACCTCTGAGACGAAGACGCCGATGTAAGTTGTACAACTTGGCTTTCATGTCGAGTTCTTACGGGCTGATTGCGATCCGTAAGCATGCAATAGGCCCTATTAACATTAGGGAGTCAAACGCTTGCTTTATCATACTTACTTATTAGAAATATGCCTACGGACTTGGTGTACAGATCCAGTTGTCCCGTACAGGCAGCTTGCGGAGTCGATCGCCAATAATGTACACTGCTGTGCTTGCACCATGCAAGGCTGAGCTTTTGAATCAGATTCGCCAGCTCGAGGGCATCATGGATCACGCAGACCAGCTTCACGTTGGCGAATGGAATTTTGATGGTGCTCACTGGGGTGACGAGGAGCATTATCCTGAACATGTCAACTCGCTGCAACCCGAATACATTTTCTGATTGATTACCTCGATCGTGACGCTAGTGTTTAGACTCCCCACATTTATTGAGTTCCTCCTCTACGTGTAGCGAATAATTCGAAGTAACTGCATGATACCTGTCGACTTCACTTGCTAGCTCCAACACGTAGCGTTTCGACAGTATAAATTTTGGCTAAGAAAATTTATGTACGTCATATTTGAAAATCATCACGGCTTGTTTGATAAGATGCACGCATCAAACCAACACTACTTGCACGTGCTTGGTGACCCGTTCACAGGTCAACAAGCTGGTTCAGCTTGTCCTACTGTACATCTATACTACGGTATAGTAGTCAAAGACTTTCTGCTTTAGCTCTCTTGAGAGTCTACAGAGGCATTTGGGGGGTCAAACATTGTAGTAGTTGTTCCATAGTACTGTACTGATATGCTACTGACAGTAGACAGTACCTAGCCTACTGTCTACTGAAATACTGCTCTTGAGTGACTCAAACCCAGAATGCGATGCACAGCGATCCCATCTTTTGTTTTTCCTGCGATACGATGCAATGAACCAGCCTGCTGTTTTCTGGCACTTGCATGGGCTTTGATCAGCTAGATGGTGGCGCGTATACAGAGTGTAAAACAGGCTTGTTGTCCCCATCCACAGATCTCCACGAATGCTCGTGGCTGTATTAGCTAGCGCCACCGTTTCGTAGACCTTCCGGCTTGAACGGATAGCCCATTTGGGATGTGGCTGTGTAACGTATCGAATCCCGGACATGCTCCTGGTATTGTCAAGCCTGATCATTTTGGCTTTCCCCACTCCGGACCTTTCCACTGTTCGAAGGACCAACGTGCTCAAGTCCTCCACAGCCTGAAGGATGAAGATCGCACAGCTTGGCGCATTCGTCGCGACGGTGGCGTCGCTGTCGACGTTCACCTATGGCTACTCGTTTTCCGATGTTTCCACGACGACCGAGGCGGAGAAAGAAAGCACTGGTTTAACTTCGAACGAGGAGAACCGCATTTACGGTGGTTCGGACGCGAACATCGACAAGTACCCGTTCCTGGCCAGCCTACGTGATCCGTTCTTCGACGAAACCTTCTGCGGCGGCGCGTTGATCGCTCCGCAGTACATCCTCACGGCGGGTCACTGCATTAAGACTGACGAAATGGACATTGTCGCTACCTTTGGTACGAATGACAGCACTGGTTCGGGCTCGGGCGAGGCCACTTCGATTCCGGTCATTGCAGGTTTCCGTCACCCCCTGTACATGAAGAAGGATCACCTGTACGATGTGGGCTTGCTCAAACTTAAGAAGCCGATCAAGCGCAAAACGGCGAAGCTGTGTGCCGCTGACGGATCTGACAACAAGGTCGGCACGCTGGCCACCGTCCTTGGGTGGGGAAAGACGGAGGACAGCTCCGGCATGCAGAGCCCTACGCTGGAGGAGCTGACGATTCCTGTCATCTCGAACGCAGAGTGTGGCAAGTTCAAGAAGTACGTTGGCCGTGTCACAGAAGGCATGCTGTGCGCTGGAACTGGCAACGGCAGGGACACGTGCAACGGCGACTCGGGTGGCCCGTTGCTCGTTGACGGTAACATCCTGATCGGCTGCGTCAGCTGGGGAAGCAAGTGCGGCGAGCAGGCTGGCATCTTCACGCGTCTGACATACGTGATGGACTACATTGAGGACATTTTGGCTGGTGGAGATGGCAGCAAATTTAACGTAACTTCGTCTTCGTCCGACTCGGAGGAGATCTCACTGCCGTCGTCGTCGGATGGATCGTCGTCGGATGGATCGTCCCCGGATGCCACGAAGGTTCCTGCGAAGGCTACCAAGGCCCCGGAAGAGGACTCGTCCGAGTCTACGTCGGAATCTGCCTCGGAGGAGACGGATACCCCTGCCACTAAGGACAAGTCCACTCAGGGGGAGGACTCGGCCTCCGGCAGTACCGATCTGTCGTCGCTGCTCGACAACATGTCTTGGTTGCTCAAGCAACTCAACGGCAGTGGTAGCGACGCCTTGTCCATGTTGTTCGATTCGGGCAGTGGATCCACTGACGACACCATCTTGGTGAAGGTCCCCGTTGCTGACGATGACTCCGAGTCTGGCAGCGACGATCTGTCGTGGCTGCTTGACAGCGAGTCGGACAGCGGCAGTGATGACCCCATTCTTGTCAAGGGCAAGACCACCGCGAAGTCGAGCAGCCACGATCTGGACTGGCTGTTCGCCAGTGACTCGGACAGCGGCAGTGAGGACGCTGTCCTGGTCAAGGGCGGCAAGGCCACCAAGGCTTCCAAGGCGACGAAGGCCTCGAAAAGCTCCACTGAGGAGAACTCGGCTTCAACCTCTGCCTCGAGCTCGGGATCGGAGGAGTCTGCTCACCAGAGTGACTTGGCCAGCCAGAGCGAAAAGGTGACCCAGCAGTCATTAAAGTAGGATGCCACTTTTACTGCACGCATGTGCTCGCACACATCTCAATACATACATTTACGAGTTGCATGCGTCTTCACATGGGCAAACACTATTGGACCAAGACTCCTTGGCAGTAGCACAGCGCCGCGAGAACGTAGTTAACCCTTCAGTAATTAATGCCACATCAGCACCCATTCTTGCCAAAACCTGATTTCGAGACAAACAATTCAAAGAACCTCTATTTTTCAATACTCGTGCATTAAATAGAAGCCTCTTGGACACTAATCTCTGTTACATAAACCTTTAATAATGAATTTACACTTTACGCAATGGGTACTTAACCACACTGTCACTTTCATTTTCGGTTCGGATATCAATCAAGAAGGACGCGTCGGCAGACACTGCGGCTCGCCGACATGGGGCAGGCCGGCTCCGTGCAGCAGAAGAGCGCGCTGCGTGACGTGCTCTCACTGCGTCGACCCAACGTGAGCAACACCGAGCTGGAAGAAGTGCTGCGCACCTTCTGCGCCTTGTTCCCGCTCGAGGTGCGGCCTTTTGTAGTTAGTTTACCCTGTTCCCGATTTTAGTTTACCTCTCTCATGTCACATATCGTTTGGTTTACCATTCCGCACTCGACAGCTCCAGGTGTCCGTGAATGCAGACCCCAGTCTCGTCAGCGACGTCGTGGGCGTCGATGTCAAGGAGCGCCGCCTCTTCGACGTGGTGCACGGCCTGCTACAAGACCAGACAGAGCAGGCGCAGCGCAACCATGGGCGCGACATGACGGAGCTGATCCTCACGAGCTTCCGGCGCGTCATCCGCTGGCGAGAGCTCTACAAGCTCTGCGCCAAGTGCTCCATGAAGCCTTTCCTCACGTGTCTCTACCGGCCGTCGCCTACGCTGGTTCTGTCCGTGCTGGAGACGCTGCAGCTGATGCTGTCGCCCTGTCCGGGTTTTGAGGCCGGCGACAAGGCGGCGGATCGAAGCGAGGCGGCAAACCGACGGAACTTCGGAGATGCAGGAGGTTTCGAGGTCTTGCGCTCGCTCTTGGTGCAGTACGGAGCTGCAGTGGTGAAGGAGGAGCAGAAAGAAGACACCGCGGCGGTGCTCCAAGGAGTGCTGAAGCTTTTCCACTTGACGATTGTGAGGAGACGAGCAGCGACGGACATGATGACGTGCACACAAGTTGTGGGGGCGTTGATGAACGCCCGAGTATCGTTGCTGGACCTGTGCCATTGCAGGGATAGCGAGCAGGAGGTCATGCGACTTGCGGTTGCGTTGGTGAGGGAACTGTTTTGCATTGTGGATCTGGATCAGGTGCATGAACTGCAAGAGTCGGCGAGGGAGTATGGCGCGCTGTTGTATGCACTGGAAACAGCGGTACAGGAGGATGTGGAGAAACGGGCTGAGAATGGAAGAAAGGTGGAAGCCACTGACGAAACCGAGCTCGAAATGCGGGAAATGTGCTTGGACCTTGTAGAGGTGTTTTGCGCCGGCAACACTCGCTCGAAAAGGGCGATGTACCGTATTTTTCCAGTGGATCTGTTTATCCCGGCAAAAAGTCGTCATGATCTGATAGCACGACACACAAGAGCGTCACCGTCATCGATGGCGCATACCAAGTCCCCAGCAGTAGCAGCGCGTAGTGCCAGAACTTTGCCGCACTTTTCGTTTGAGTTTGAGCAACCCAGACGCACGTCAATAGCAACAACGGTCGTTTCTGCGACGAACGGCACCGGTGAGACTAAGAGGAACCGTGTGGTAGCCCTGGCTTATAACGCCATGAATTTCGGTGGAGGTGCCTTTGAACGATGGCTTGGAGACGCGCGTGAAAAGGGAGAGCACTGGCGAGAAATCATTGAGGCTGTTCGTCAAAACCATGAAAGGCCAGAGCTGGTATGGCGAGCTACGATGCGTGCGGAGCTGCGCCAGTCTTTGCAGACTGAAATTGAGACTATGGAACGGCGACGACGGTGTATGGCGGAAGATGATACCACACAGTCTGGAGAGCGACTACCGCGCTGGGATCACGAAATGTTATACGTGGAGTACCCTTCGATGCATGAAGAGCTCGTGGTAAATGATTACTTTGTGGAGTATCTCATTCCTCGCGTGGCCGACTTGGCAACGACGTACGAGATCGCCGAGCCCGTTGTATTAGCTTGGCATCTCTCTGATCAGCTTGCGATCGAGCATGACGAAAATTGGGCACTCTTATGTGTGCGATGTCTGCGGCTGGTCATCAGACGCTATGCTATGCTGTTTCATGGTCAACTGCCGACTCAATACGTGCTGCTATTGCTTCGTGACCACATGAATCATTCGCCTGCTTTTGTGCGCGAGTGTTTCCTTCTCCTAAATACTGCTATCATTACGACGCGCAGCACACCGTCCGAGAACTTCAACCAACTATGCACGAATGTGACGCGTACTATTGTAGGTGTTCTCGCGGATCCAGTTCTTTTAGCAACGTTTTCGGGGCCCCTTGAATCGGAAAATGAGGCTGGCGAAGCCAACTCCCCACGTATCGCAGAACCAGAGGACGAAGCTGTTTCCGTGTTCAACGAACGTGATGCATTGATACGAGCTGGTGTTTCGCTTGTACTCACGATTGTCCGCCGTGGGAAGTTCGTTTTGCGGTTGGTCAGACCGAAGCGCATATTCTTGTGTCGGCTACTTGCAGTGGAAACACTGGATCATGTGACTATTACCCGGCTGCTGTTTGTGCTGAAGCAACTGGCACTCCTGGAATACAGTAGTTCATCAGAATCCAGCGGGATTTCTAGTCGCCTGTCGTCAGCTTCGTCACCTTCAAATCATTCTTCTTCAGTGTCGGCACACTCGAGCTCAACAACAGACAGCAACTGGAGGTCACTCACGTTGGTGTATGTACTGTTAGCTAGTTGTGACCCAAGAGGTATGGGTATGTGTGTGGCCGCTGCTGAATTTCTCAAGGAATGCTGCGTGTTGCCTCCAACTTTACGTGCCAGCGGACCCAATAGTACTCACCCAACGCCCTCATCCAACGAATTTAACGACTTGCTGGATGAAGCGCTCGGCTTTGGTGGGTGTGGCATGGGACGGTTGCTAATTTCCGCAAGTGCGGAAGTGTTTGCCGGCACATTCAATGCATCTGAAAAGCGAGCAGCAGACGTCAAATGGGGTCGAAAACAGCGTGTGCGACTGTATCGATATCTGAAGCACAAATTCTTGGGGTCAGGCGAATCTGCTGAGTCAACGACATCGGGGAACACTTTTATAGATGACGACGCAGACCACCGCTACGAGGATGACGACCTTTTCATTGGAAACATTTTTCTGCGGTCCTACATTGAAGGCGATGGCGAATTTTTGAACGAATGGACGCCCGAAATGTATAGCGAGTTGATTAATGCGCTGTTTGAGGAACTAGTGCTCCTTGGCCGCAGAAAATCTGGGTACATCGGAACTGACAGCGTTGGCCCGTTACCCTCGCCACCATATCAACCATCTCTCATTCAATCTTCAAGCAGTGGGGGCTCATGTGCAGCTGAACCATGGGAGGTGCAGGTGCTGATCCTCAAGGCTCTGGCACGGCTTGTTCCGTCGCATTGTACCGAAGTCAAAATTAAAAGCAAGTTCTACGAGTCTTTGTTGGCTCCTCTGCGTCGCTCCATGCTTAGCGAGGTTGATCAAGTGCGCGGAATTTTGTCTTTGGAGCTTTTTGTGGCAGTGATATCAGTTCCTGAATCGCGCAGTGTCAACACAGCTGCCTGTCGAATTTTCCTGGAGGAAAAGGGTTTGAGCGTGTTAGCCGCCTCCCTTGAGCGTATGCGCAGCCCTGCATTTCAGCAAATATTACAAACGGTAAAAGTTTTTGGTCCGCGTCGGCGAAGTAACCCAAGCAACCAGAACATGGCGCGCGTGCTTTTGTATCGCTCGACGGACGTACTATCCATCCTGGCTAGACAGCAAGCAGCAGGAATTCAAGCTATTACGAAGAATCCGGAGGTGGTGACTGCTTTGATCGAGCTTGCATCTCGCCAAATTATAACGCAGTACGCGGACATCGACGCAGCGAGTGTTTGCCTGAGCTGTCTAGGCGAATTATGCCACTACGATGATCTTCGTGCACTAGTGATCAATGCCGGTGGGCTGTTGTCGCTCCTAGATACCGTTGCATTTTGTCCAGCTGAAGAGCTAGACAAAGCTGCAGCCAGAGAATCCCAAGTCAGTGATAAAAGGAGTGAGTCGGATACGTCAGATGCTGAAGATGGCCTAGAAGAGGGCGCTAAAGGTGAGCCATCAAATGGTGCTGAAAACACTAGTGGCGACGACAACGGTAAAGGCGCCTCAGGTCAGGAAGCTGAAGAAGCTCAACGGATTCCATCGCGATTCTTCGGCGCAATTCGAAGCTCTACGTTGGTGCTACGTGCGTGCCTGGGGCCAAAGAATGTTCCCGTGCCATCTCTGTCGACTCAAGTTCTGCATCAGTTGCTAACGCCAAGCTTTGTTCGGGTATGCAATACAACAGCTCTGTTGTACCGATCTTGCCGATAGAATCTAACTGTGCTCGTATGTTCTTGCTGATGTTTAGGAGCTACGCACCTCTCCAGATCAGTTCATCCTCGAGCTGCAAACCACCGAAGATATTAGCACTGCAACTCTCGTCTGGACAGTCAGTATGAGGCAGCGACTGCAAAAATGCATTGCAACTGAGCTTGCGAAGGTGAAAACGGCAGCTGCCGCGAAGAGCTGGCCTCGCTGGGACCCAGAACACTTTGTGGCTGCTGACTCTTTCCGGTACCAGTACCCGGAGCTTGCCGATGTGCTCGTCCTGCATGACGTCTATCTGTCCAATTTCGTGGCAACGCCTGTTGAAGACTTAGATTTGGGAGATATCGACATGGCTTCTTTCTCGGAAGCGTTGCTGATCTCGATTCAGAGCCATGAGAACGTGCTTCGCATCCTTCAAGAGCGAGGTTCCAGCGACCAAACAAAAGAAACTGCGGTCCGACTGATGCGGCAAGCCTTGGACAAGCTTGTGAGTAAGCATCCGCAGCACAACCTCGAAGTTGATGCCAATCACGACGTACCGCTTTCAGATGGGTCGCCGGTCGTGTCACCTGCCTTCGCGCCCGCAATTTTTTCACCCGAAACTCTAGCAGCAGCGGTGCAGAGCTATTCGCCGACGGATGACCGCGATTGGGACATCACGCGCATTGAGCGCTGCAGCTCGTCGGGGATCGAAGACCTGACCGTATAAGACCCACAATCTCCGACGTCGTCAAGGATCTGCGTCAAGTAGCGTTACTGATTTCAGAAGAGGTGTTAGAGCATCGAAAATAATGCCATGATTCGCAGCTCCATTATTTATATCGTGTTCAACTCCCGTTTGCTGCCCGTCAAACGTCTCAGCCTCCATGTAATTGGCCATAGTGGCACAAACGTACCAAACTCAATGCCTGGCCCTTTGGAGTGAGCGACTTTGATGCTGTCGCGATCGCAGTAAATACCACATGTTTCTGCAAGGCATCGCCGATTTAATCTGTGCACACCTCGGCATTTCTCTCTATCTGCTTAATACAGCTCGAAAACCCTCGAGAATCAGTTGGGGTGACAGTGTGTACTACAAGAACGAACACGGCGCAAGTTAGCTCAAGTGTGACGACGTATCCAGACCTCAGCTTCGTCCATAGGATGTCAGCATGGGTCGAGAGGTTGTCCAAGTATGCCATGACTGACCGCACATATTGCATGACTCCAGACCTGTTTGATGTTCCGGACGACAAATGGGGGTTTCTGGGATTCACGACTCGTGGACAAAGCTCCCACACTGAGAACCGATCTACTGTAGATTGAAGTAGATAGAGATTGCAGTTGACATGTGAGTACAATGCAATTGAGCATTGCAATATCCCAATCTAGCAGTTGTGCAGTCTATCATTGTGTTTGCAAAGCCCAACGTGTTCGTGAGATGTCTGCCCCTTATCGTTTTCGGTAGTCGACGTTTCGAGATGACCATCATTCCCATTTGGAGTACGTCATCACGACCACGCATCTGATTGGTCCGCAAGACGCATAGTGAGTCCAAGTCACTGAAGAGCAGTCTTTCAGGGACAAGTTCCACTCCGCTCCGCAATAACATGGTTCGCGTGCAACGTCAGAGACTTGAAGCGAGCAACGGGCGCTTCAGTTTCGAACTTGCCTCCCCAAGCGCGCGAGTCTCCACGTATCCTGGAGCGGGTCCACATGACGCAAAACTCCCCCAAGGAGGCGACGCCTCTGCTGGGCGACACGACGGAGCGTCTGGGCGCCAAGGAGAAGCAGAACGCGTACTCGCGCTGGCGGGACGACGACGGGGATGACGACAGCGGCAGCACCGACGACGCGCTGTCCCCCAAGCGAAGGCGCAAGGCGGCTCAGCGCCAGATGCTGTGTCTGCAGTTCAGCCTGCTGCTGCTCCTGGCCTGGGACTTGGCCAGCCTCCTCGCGGTCTGCAGCTTCAGTCTGGGGGGCGCGGCCTTCGCGCGCCTGCGCTGGCTGCTGGACGTGCAGCAGCCCCAGTGGCGCTTCTGGGGCCTCCCCGTGTGGGCCACGGGGGTCAAGAGCGTGCTCTTCCTGCTGGCCACGCGCTGGCCCGACGCGCGCGCGGCCACGTGGCTCGTGAACTTTTTCTGCCTCGCCTTCCTGAGCGTCTTGGCGGTGGACGCCTTCAAGTTGGACGCAATCTCGCGTCTGGATGAGGAGAAGCAGGCGCTGGTGGACGCCAATGTAGCCAACTCGCTGCCGCTGATATTCACGGTGCTCCAAGTGGTCAACCTGAGCTACTTGCTGGACTCGATCCGGACGCCACCGCCCGCGGAGAGCGACGCGCTGCCGCAAGTGGCTGCGGACACGCCGGCGGAGCCTGCGCAGCCACGCGGGATCTCGTTCGTCAAGCTCGTCTACATCTTGAAACCCTACTTTTGGCCGCACGGGTTTGCCAACAAGATGCGTGCTGGAAGTACCTACGTGGTGCTGATTCTCAGCAAGCTGGCCAACTTGGCGGCCCCGCTGTATATGGCGTCGGCTACGAACGCACTGGTGGCGAAGGACGTGGGCGGTGCGATTTGGGATATTGCCATTTTCAGCTTCCTTGTACTCGTGTCCAAGCTGTTCAAGGAACTGCAGTCGCTGATTTACCTCAAGGTGAAGCAGACGGCGTACATTGAGCTGGCGACTCTGACGTATGAGCACGTGCAATCACTTTCATACGACTGGCATGTGCAGAAGAAGCTGGGCGATGTGCTGCGGTCGATGGACCGTGGCGTGGAGTCGGCCAACAGTGTCGTGTCGTACGTATTTCTGTACCTGATCCCGACGTTGGCGGAGTCTGGGGTGGTGATTGTGATTTTCGCGATGCATTTCGAGCTGGCGGGGCTGAGCTTTGTGGCGTTCACGAGTCTTGTGGTGTACGCTTACCTCACCATCAAGATTACTCTTTGGCGTAAGAAGTACCGCGAAGCCTCTATGCGCCACGATAACGAATACCACGACAAGGCGACTGATGCGCTGCTGAACTACGAGACTATCAAGTACTTCGGCAATGAACGCCACGAGATCGAAGAATATTCCAAGGTGATCGAGAAGTACCAGCGCTACTCCGTGTCCGTGCAGGCATCACTCAGTGTGCTCAACGGTGCCCAGGCTATCATCATCCAGGCTACCGTCTTGGCGGCACTTGCCCTGGCAGCCCCGCACGTGGTGAACGAGGACAGTGGGCGCAGACTTGACATTGGTGCTTTCATTGCCATCTCTGTGTATCTCACGAATCTTTTCGCCCCACTGTTCTTCTTGGGTGGTATCTACAACATGGTGATCAACTCGGTCGTCGACATGAAGAAGCTGAGCGAACTGATTTCGGTGGAGCCTGACATTGTGGATTCGCCTGATGCCGTGCAGCTTGGTATGTGCAAATATGATTCGGAGAACGGCATTGACGTGGTGTTCCGCCACGTGTCTTTCCATTATCCATCGCAGCCAGCCACTACCGGCGTCAAGGACTTGAACTTCACTATCCCGCGTGGTACGACTACTGCACTTGTTGGTGAGACTGGTGCTGGTAAGACGACCATTTCACGGCTGCTCTTCCGCTTCTACGAATGCAACGCCGGTAAAATATTGGTGAACCACCACAATATTGCTACGGTCACGCAGCAGTCGTTGCGTCAGGCGATTGGCATCGTACCCCAGGATACGGTGCTCTTCAACGACACCATCCTCCGCAATATCAAGTACGGCAACCTAAACGCAACGTTTGACCAAGTTGTCGAGGCAGCGAAGGCTGCTCGTATCTACGACTTTATCATGAAGCTCCCGGACCAATGGAACACAAAGGTGGGCGAGCGGGGACTGAAGCTTTCGGGTGGCGAGAAGCAGCGTGTCGCCATTGCACGCACGTTGCTAAAGGATCCGCCTTTTGTCATTCTGGACGAGGCTACTTCAGCACTTGACACGGTGACGGAGCAGGAGATCCAGGCTGCACTCAACCGACTAAAGGCGAACCGTACCATGCTGGTTATTGCTCATCGTCTGTCAACGGTACGTCGGAACTGTTTTATGGTATATTCGTGGACATGACATACTTACCTAGTTTTGTTGCTGGTTTCCTTTTTTACTTCAGATTCGCAACGCGCACCAGATCATTGTCATGCAGCACGGCGCCATTGCCGAGCGCGGCACGCATGACGATCTATTGACAAAGCCTGACAGCATTTACGCGGGGATGTGGGATGCCCAACGGAAGCACGAGGGTGACGGGTCGGCTGCTAGTGATCAAGCGAGAGCCCATGTCGCCGTTGTGAAGTAGACTGGAAATGCGTGTCAAAATGGATAACCGACGATCATATACACATTTTAAAAACTTCAGCTGCACATGTAGCAGCTGAAATTTTAATCTTAAACGGATACCATGTATGGAAATGGCTGTGCTAGTTCATGAATTCAAGTCCATTAACGTCGATGTAGTCATGAGCACTAAAGCAGGCACGAGCTTGTCTGGGCGATGTTTCAGTGGCCGAACGAAATGGCGTGCCACGATCTTACAATCGTAGCTGCTAAGCCTAACATGTTGACAAGTGTGGAGCCAGAATCACTCGTTGTTTCTGCGACGAAGAAGACAGCATAATGTATTTCGACAGAGGCGAGGAGGGTGATAGCATTACTGCAAGAGCCAAGCATTCAGAGATTACTGAACTGCGTGCATCTGCTAGTGATGGTATCGGTGACAACTCAATTGAGTGTTGCTACGAGTGATACCTGCGAGTCGTGCAATCTACAGTATACAGGAGTAGGGTGTAACGAGAGCGCAGCCTTTCATGGACACTTTAGCTAGCCATTTCGAGGAGTGTTGTCAAATATATAAAATCGTTCGCACAGTCGTCCAAGCTTGTCAGCAATAGTGTAGTCACCTCAGTGGCTGATGCCTTCAGTGAATTGCTCGCGTGACGGTCAATTTTCCTCGCAATGCTTCCAACAAAAGTACTCCATGGCTATCCTCTTCAGTGGCGTGTTGCTCTCGGTGAACTCATTGATGCGCATTTACCAAAAAAATGGCAACCTGACGGAGTATGTATGAAGACGATAATTAGTGCAGGAAAAGAAAAGCAAAGCGATCGACGTGTATTCACATTTTTCATACGAGCGGTCTACGAGTACCCCCTAGTTTTCGTTTGTGGTATTACTCTGGTGGTGCTTGTAATGGTTGTGCGTCTGTGCGAGGTTTGCAAAACTGCGAGTTTGATGCAGCGACGGAGGCAAACGAAAGATCGGGTACTCCTGCGGCATGTACGGTTGTTGAGGCTGACACGCTGTGCTCAGCTCCATCGAGTTCGTCCGAGCCAGTGGTGGAATAGGACTGGCGTGGTGCGGCGTACCATCCTTTGCGTAGCTGTTCATCTTCGTCAGCAATGAGCGCTCCTGCTGCTGCAGCATGGCGCGAACAAACAATACCTTCGTATCCGGCAGTGCCACCTCGTGCTTCTGTAAGAACATACCACGCGGTACACCTGGAGTCCGTCGACGGTTTGTAGTCACGGCATTAGACCCATTCGCAGTTCTGGTACTACGTCCAGCACCGCTAGCAGCGCGGAACTCGTCTTCCATGTAGTAAATCGTGACAATTTGCTCGCTAGGCGTCCTCGAGCAATCTACCATCACGACTTCCTCGGCCAACAGTTCCCACTCCACGTCGTACTTGGTCGTCTGCGCCGATGCCGTGCCCTTCACATTCAGGAACAGAATGCGCTTGCGAGTGACCAAGAAGCATTGGTGGGTCGCCTTGAGGTCGACGTGGCCCAAATATCCATCGCCACGGTAGCGACCACCGCGAATCTTGCCCACAATCTCCTCGCCCAAGGACTCCACATACGAATAGACCTTGAGCCGCTTCGTCCGCAAATCAATGTGGCGTGGTGGACGCACGCGTACCAACAGCGCCTTGGTGTTGGGGTCAACAGCATCACGAAGTGTAACAGCGGTCGTTGCTGTGGCCAAAGAGAAGCCAAGCAGTGGCTTGAGCACAACTCCAAATGCAC
Source organism: Phytophthora pseudosyringae (assembly GCA_019155715.1). Classification (NCBI taxonomy): domain Eukaryota; phylum Oomycota; class Peronosporomycetes; order Peronosporales; family Peronosporaceae; genus Phytophthora; species Phytophthora pseudosyringae. The sequence continues at coordinate 22,883 of JAGDFM010000332.1, forward strand.
CAGCTACCAGTCCAGGCAACACACCACGTACACCGTTCACTTCGAACGAGTGAATCGGAGCCACCACAACGCCCGAAACACCTTGCACAAGCCCCTGGAAGATATGGCGCGTAGCCGGGTAACCTGTATAGTCATCCAGCTTCAAACAGGCTTCTGAGAGACCGAGCGAAAAGGCCGTCAGAATGCGCGTGTTGAAGTCAAGGAAGGTGTACACGGATGCACGCACGAGCGATAGTGATCCACGACCCACGCCGAAAGCAAAAGCCTGTGGACTTCGCTGCGAAAGTCCGTGCGCTGGTTCTGAGATGAAGTCCTGAAAACCACTGCGTAGATTCTTCCACGCGATCATGGGGTTGCCCAGCACGTCAACACTTCCCAGGATGACATAGGCCTGACGAAGCGCCTCACTCTGGTAATGCGACGCCAACCGCGTCGCCAACGCATCGGGCTGTACGAATGAATTGTGGATGTGCAACGCCTTCAGTTGGAATGGAGCATTCGCGATCTTGGTCAGACTAGTACCGATAGCATTCAAGATAAGTCGAAGTGGTCCGACCGTGATCACGGATGGCTCTCGAGACGAAGAATCCGTCAATGCCGCTGCGTGCGACAGCGAAGACAAGTGGCCGTCCACAATGGCACCTGCACTATCACCGAACGAGAAGCTAACGGTGGCGCGAATGGGATCGATGTGGAACTCTTCAAAGTAAAGCTTCTTCTGCTCGTCGTTCGCGTCAATGACACCGAGACTTCCATATTTGGCTGCCGTGTACCGCTGAATCTCCGCAGCCAGTGCCGTGTGCTGATTCTGACGTGGACTTATCTGCTGCTGGCTGCTGTTTCTGCGAGCAACCATTTTCATCGTGGGCGTTGTCGGACCAGAAGTAGGTCCTGCCGACGTAGTGCCATCTTTCTGGGCTGCCTCAAGCACCTTCACCGGAACCTCCAGACTAGCATTGAAATCCTTCAGCAACAAATGGCTGTGTGCAGCTCGAGTGACCTCATCACTGCTGCTGTCACCGTTCACCAACACAACCGCTCGCTTCTTGGTCGTCGTACCAGTATTGCCACCGCTACCATAGATTTTGGCGTGCATCAACAGTGGAAGTATCTGATACAACAGCGCGCCATCCACGCGAATGTGTACGGGCAATACACTGACGCTGAAATGCCTGATGAACTCGATACCGGCATACTCGTCGTGCTTCACGAGACCCACCTGCAGCACTGGAATACTTACAGTTTGTCCATTCACAATTCGAGATCTGCTGTTTGGATTCGAGAAGCGCAGTAGCACTGGATACGGTGTCACCTGCAACTGGTTGTCAACTTGGACGTCATTCACCTCAAGGCAGCAAGCAAGAATTCGCGGCCGGGTCTCGCGTTCGAGACGTGACAAAGACGCCGCGCTTCCAGCAATTGATGCACCGCTGTTGTTTCGATCATCTTCAGTGACCAGAACTTCCAATGTAATGCCAGAGACCGACATGTACACCAGTTCCTTGGGAGCACTGTCGACAATTGAAATGCCCACACCTTGTAGATGCATTGCTGCATGCACGGTAGGAGCTGTCACAAAGCGTTGAAGTAGCTGCAATGCACTGCTTTCGGCAACCTCGGGTTTCACATCATGAGGTACCTGAGTACTGGCTGGCACAGCCTTTTCCCCGCGCAGTCGCGTATCAGTGAAACGCAGGACACGGGTTGGCCCATCAGTCGATATTTCAATGCCCAGAGTACCACCGAGTGCATCGGGGTACCGTTGAATTTTATCCAGATCGAAACTTCCGATGCGCAAAGGCCGACTGTTGTCGCCAGCGGCTGATGGAAGCATGTCTACGACTAGCAAGCGTTCCTCGGTAGGTTCATCCCATGCATAATCCAAGCTGTGATGTGGTAGTAGAATCTCACTGCGGCGCACATGATGTTGGTGGGTTCGTAGTGTTTCCAGCGAGTAGTTCTCCACACGATACGGCGGCGTAGTCGTACGTTCTTCACGGAAATACACGCATATACATGACGAATCCAGCTTCAGGGTCACACGAACCAGCTTACTTTCCCGAGTGGATTCGTGGCGCATCCGAACAGCGTACTCGCCAGACTCTGCTAAAGGTACAGCACCACTCCACGACCAACCATATTCAGCAAAACGACACCGAAGCGTGCGCGTTTTGGCGAATCGGAGCGTCCAATGGAAATCAGCAAATGCTCCAGCATCCAGCTGGACCACAGGGTTTACTGGTGACATTGCTCGGGAGTTTGGCATTGATCCACTCGCGTTAGCCATGTCAATCACAGATGGAGTCATCATCTTGGACGATGAGTGACATACCTCGATTGCATTACCCATCGTGTTGATGAGCATGAATCGCGGTGTTAGCATTATCACTTTCGTCCGTGAATATTGACCCTTTGCAGGAATGATCGAGTAGCCGATACTGAATTTTCGGTTCGCCCCATAGTCATCTGCTTCAATCTCGCCAATCGTACCCGCTTGGTCCAACACAAAGGGATCGGACCATTTCCGCTGTCCACTCTCCTTTCTGGCATCCAGGGCTGCGATGTCTCTTTCGTTACTGACTCGCAAACGCACACATCCACGATCCAGGCGGTAGTTGGAATGACAGGCTTGCAGAACTTCCAGTTGCCCCAGGCTGCGTGGGTCATACTCGATCGTCTTTGGAAGTAGATCTAGCAAGCCCTTTACTGGTGGTACGCTCGGAAGTAGTCGCGGATGACGTCTCTTGCGTTCGCTCTGACGCCGATCAGGAGAACCACTACTGGGTCTGATGCTCTGTTGCGCTAAATCCCTCATTCCACCCGCAAATTCCTCGTCTTCAACTGAACCAGGGTGAAGAAGGTGAGGATTGCGAACTCGCCGAGCTGCCTTAGCCCGTTGACTCTCTTTTAGTAATAGCTCGTCACGATCCAATCGTTTCTGCCCTGCTAGCAATCTAATTTCACAAAAGCAACCGAGCACGTTTCAATGGGTTAGTCAGCCATCGACAGAAAGCAATTATCACACAAATAAATACCGCAATACTTACGTGGTCGTGTGCTCACGACCCATTCGTTCTTCCTCGTATTCGTACTCAAGTTTCAGGCCCGTCAGGTTGACAATCCAGTAGGGCACATAGAGGAACAGTTCACGGCAGTGTCCTTTACTCATCCGGATCTCTGCAGTAACGTAGAGGTGTGCATCGCTCACGAGGTCTTTCATCTTGATCCGCACAAGGTCGCCCAAGTTTTCCTCCAGCTCAAGCGGCTCGCTCCAGTCAAATCCCTTCATTCGTACGCTCAGCTCGAGAGGCGTTTCTTCACTCGATAGATGCCAAATTAGTGAGTCAGCAGCATTGATAGTTCCTCGCTCGCGCAGCCGCTGTTCGCGAGTTTCCCATCCAGCATTCATCCCTGCGTTAGTCAGAGTCGCCGCTTCCACTGCAGGCGACCAATCACTTGGGGTTGCCAGGCAGAAATCTAGCGGTCCAGCAGTGAGGTTATGCACGATCAGCGGCGGGTGGAAAGACAACGTGCGATGGTACAGTGCACCACTCGCGCTGGAAAGGCAAACGGTCATCATGAATGGACGAACTGGTCGGTCACTGTACAGTCGTCGGAACTTGATGGTGCACTGGGCTTGACCAGACTCATCGGTTTCCATGTGCGTCATGTTCTCGTTGGCAGAAGAGTTTCCTCTGTCGAAGAGCGGGAGGTGCACCCGTTCTTTGGCGTAAGCCTTCGGGAGAATGCCGCTGCTGGTGTTGTCTCCAGGATCAGTCGCATTGATCTCTGGAGGACGCACCATCACGTAGCCTTCACCGGATGATACAATATGCACTGGAACGGGAACAACGGAGGAAGCCTTGACAACCTTCTTCCAGATGGGGATAATGTGTCCTTGCGGAGCATTTCCCGTTCTCAGCGACCGTGATACAGAACGCCGCTGGGGAGGGACAAACTCGACTTCTAGGTCGGATGAAGTTTGATTCTCTAGAATCAAAGTCGAGCGCACCACAAAATATTTGCATCCACGCTCTACAAGCACATCGATCACGCACTCGCATTTCCTCATTCGAGTGGCCGTAACATCAGCTTCAAAGTCCACTAAGGCATACATGCGCGAATCAACTTGGTCAACTGGAATAGGTGCTTCACTCTGCCATGTTCTCGGAATATTTGACAGACTGTCGCTCGGGTATTCTTCTTCGACGGCAATAAAGAGCTGACGGTCCTGCACGAATGCATTGCGTCGGCCACCCTTTCGACTCTTCTCATTGCCGTCTCTTTTGTCGCTTTCCGAGTGTTCTTTGTTGAACCGAAGCGGCTCCTCTTTACCAGGAGCGAGAGAATGTTCTTTGTAAGACGCTCCCCAATATCGTAAAGGCATTCCGGTATTGTTTCGGATCCAATACGTGGAATACTCTGTCATTTCGCGCGAATCGCCACCAGCGTTGATAACCCACCGCCAAGCTCGATCTGCAGCCACCAGATTTGCGATTAGTGCATCTGTTAAATTCAGGTGGAGAAAGACATCAGACGAAATGTCCAACTTCCAAGGCGACACCGCTAGCTGCACTCTATCGTCCAAACCACGTAGACGCGACTGCTGTTGGGAAAGCGTCATCCTGACGCTCCACGGTTCAATGAGTGGCTCCATCGTGACAAGTCGCAGATTTTGGTACTTTGCTTCAGCTTTGCACCTTGCGGTAACTTCTACCATTGAGTTCGACTCTGATCTGAGAAGAAGCTCAATAGCCTTCGTGTCGAACTCAACGACTGGTGACGCCTGATCCACGATGTTGTTAATCAGGCGAAATTGAACACCACTTGCTACAACCGACGCGCGAGTTAGTACATCATACTGGGGGGCTGACTCTGTATCTTGTCCAGCTGTTTGGATAACGCCCACATCATCCGCACCAAAGTAATGAGCATACTCGGAGTAATCTGCTGTTGCATCCGGTAAGTCCGACCAGTCGAGGTCATCTACTGCTGCCTTGAGCCGTGTGATGAACGTATTGCGAATTTTTTTCTCCGCATCAAGCATGCTGGTCAAGCTCGCAGCAATCTTTAATAACAGCGGCAAGTCTCGGTAAGCTATATGCGAGATGATATGGTTAATGCGCACAGTCGGTTCACTGAGCATCCATTCCTGCCACTCGGATGGGACGTCTCTAAGAAAGAGCTCTGGCAAATCCATCGCCGTGTTGTCGGTCTTTTCGGTAGGCGACGTATTAATCCATGGCCCTGCTTTCGCGTCATCATCACTGTTTTCGACCACATTATCGCCGCTTTCCGCACCTCCGCTATTCGAATCACTGTTTTCATCGCTCTTGTTATCGCTGCTTTCTGAGCCGAAGGTATCCTCTGCTCGAAAGCATTGGCGCAGCGCGAATTGCACATCCACCTCGAAGTTCTGAACGAGGCTCCCCGAGTGATTTGCTGTTTTTATCTGCTCGGTACCACTGGCCCGCGGCGATCCCACCAATACTTCCACTTTGCTCAATCTAACAGACGCAGCCACAAGTTCACTGCAATCTGAAGAAGTCGATACTTGACCGCCATCGAGAACGCTGTCAAATTTGGCGACTAACTCACTGGATAGCACGCATCCAGCCACGTCGGCCTTTCGGTCACTCGATACCACCCACATCTGCAAGTTTGAAAAGCAGGCATCAACTTTCCACTGAGGAATTAAAAGCCGCTTCCTGTCGCCAGCTTTGCCCCCCCACAAAGAACCCTTGGTCTTAGAGCCCACAGACGACCCGCTACCAGTTTCCTCTGCGATCACACGAGACGTAAAGCTTCCGGGGGGTCGTCCTTCTTTTGCGCTGGCTGAACTCAGCATGCGTTGCAACGGAGACATAAATGCTGATCGAACTGCATTGAGATCGTCTTTCAACGATTCAGATATGCTATCATTCCTTGGTCGAAGAGGGGGAACTGTAAAACGCGTTTCCTGACGTTCTCCCCGGTTATCGTCAGGGTCAGCGTCAACGAATGCAGAGCCCTCTACTCCAGGAGGACTGTTAGCAATTGCCTCGTCTCGCTGGAGTTCCAACTCACTCCTCTTCTTGCTTGCCGCCAAGAACACGTCAAGCACAAAGTGCTCCAATCGGAGCAAAGTCCGGGGAAGAAGAATCAAGCGAGCTGAAGATACCGATAGTTCCAGCGAGTTCATCATGATAGCAGATCCGTCTTTGTCTGCATCGTTTGGCTTGCTCGTCAACCGCCCACACAGCTGCGACGACGATACGTCCAACCTTGACGATTGTGACGTAGAAGGTCGAAGCAACGGAGGCAATATGTCGTCTCTAGATAGGAACGAAAATGAAGAACTATCGGACGCAATCGACGTTCGAGATTCCATTCGCTCCAAAAGCGCTCCAGGAACGGGGCCGAACAAGTGGGTCAGAAACTCCTACAAAAGGGTTAACGTCAGCATCAAAACAACTCGAGGGAGAAAAAAATAAAGTACGACAGCTGATTTCTCACGTACCGTGGAGTCAGCAATTTTGTCACGGACCACCGCTTCTTGCAAGGAAAAGTCGCATTGAAGCTTGTCCTGGTTGTCCACCAGCGAAATATCCTTCAAACTCAGCGCTATGTTTGCCTCCAGCGCAACTAAAGCAACTTCGCCAATCACGCAACAAGGAATTTCATTTGGGAAACTCCCTCGTCGCCCCATAAAATGCTGAGGATAAGAGCGTCCCTGGGCTGCGGATGAAGCTCCACCGCTGCTCTCGCGTGATGATATCTCATCGGGGATATCAATCACGCTTTTCATCCACGTCTCAAATTGGTGCGGCGCCTCAGAGTATGAGATAAGAGCAATCTTAAATTCCTCAAGAAGAAAATTAACTGTTAACTGCCCCCATTGTGCCGCGCCATGAGCTGCACCAGGTAACCCAGGTTCCAAGTCACCATCCTCTCCTTGTTGACCACCAGGTAGACTAGCCGAGTCTACCACTGACGCACCCTCGTAACTTTCAATCTGATGAGCCACTCCTTGGACGGTATCAAATATTGGGATAATCGCTTCATAGAATACCTCCAGTGCCAGACACACGTTTGTTTCGCTGACATTGACGCATACAGGGTAAACTTCCACATCCAAAGCAATATCTGGCAAGGTGTTTGTGCCTATACCACCACTGAGACACTTGTTCATTGCTTTCGGAGGAATACTACAACGCAGCTGGAAGCCTGACCGATCAAGGATTGCAGTTTGATCCGCCAGAGAAGTGACCTGCAAGCTTTCAACGGTCACTATGGTGTGGTAAGGTGAGCATGCAGGTGCGCCACGCAAAGACTCAGATTCTTCCCGCCGTAGCGCGATTGATATGGTCCCAAAGTCCACCACGATCCCTCGGTATGGTTGTGATTGCAGGGACACTCGTATATCTTTCAATGGAGTCGAGGGGAGAACAATAAATGGGTGAAAGAGCTTGACGTCCAAGTTGAAGTTGTCGAGAATGCGTGCAAGGATTAAGGCCACGTCATCGCCACCTTCTTTTGCAGAACCGTCACCATGATCACTATGTTTGTCAATCGTGTCGCTTTCTCCATCATAATCACGCGGTGGGGTAGGTGGGCTTGACGCTTCAAAGTTGAATTGTCTAGCTTCTCTGTTTGACGTATCGACTGCATCAAAAAACGGAGTCAAACTTTCTGGCGGCCGGTTAGAGATCGGAGAGAGTCGTGGGGCTAACCGAAAATCAGAACCTAGCGACCCCGTACGCGTATGCTCTCGTTCCATGACACCGTCACTCAAAGCAGCTCGCTTGGATAAAAAATGGGTTCGAAGCGGCCCATCGACGACATAGTTTGCTAGGCTCTCCACAAACTCGGGCTGTGCGAGCAGACGAACAGGCTGCACGGACAAGCTAAGGCTCGATTTTTTTTTCTCTCGTTCCTTCTCTCGTGCTTCATCTACCATGGTGGCTGTCAACGTTGATTCCGTTTCTGTCGAGATCAAGCATCCAACACTCAAAACGTGCCTTGTTTCATCCGACGCAAAAGTAGCTGACGTGTCCAACCCAAATATCTCGATGTAGTCCGAAGATGAGGCCTCAAAGCCGCGCACTGCAGCACCGCTGATCCCAAGTCCATCTTCTTGGCGTTTCTTTGAGGATAGGTCAAACACCTTCACATCGCCCACCAAACCGGAAACATGTATCTGGCCCGCTTTCCCAGTGGCAAGCTGCACTTGAGAATCAAGAATTGCAACGGACGCTACAGAATCGCCACGATCAGAGAAACAGACAGAAACAGAGTGCAGTCGGACACCCAACTTCAGCGCGACAGTAGCAGAGTCATTCCCACTGTTCATCACGGATGATTTCGGTGCATTTGGTACCTGATCAAGGAGATTCTTCCTCGCTCGCTCCAGATCTGCACGAACAGACTCAGTAAGGTTTACTGGCATCGAATATTCTTGCTTGACGGTGGGTGTGAGCTCGAAGGGAGGCGGAAGGCCATCATCAATGTCGGGTAGCGAGATGTCCCCGCCACCACGCGAGGAAGCAGGAACAAGAGCGAGTTGAGAAGACGATTCCTCAAACAACTCCAGTAAAGAGCAGACGTATGACTGGTCGAAATTGAATTGCACCGAGCCGAGTTGAAGATCCACGTCCCGCAGCACCTCTTTGCCGGTCTTTTGGTCGCTAAGGGAGCTGAAGCCAAGTTCTAGCAACGTTTCTGGTGCTGCGAAGTCTTTCGATCGGGATCCGTCACTGCTTTTCGTGCCACCAACTTGGAAAGAGATCACTCGTTCCCGTTGTCTGGCTGATCGCTTACGTTGGGTAGAATAGCCTGGGAATTTTCCGCCACGATGCAACGGGGCTTTAATTGAAAATGGAGCAGTGATTGTCGGACACGAAAACAGCAAATACTGTGTCGACCGGCCACTAGCATCGAGAAAGTCTTCAACTTCAAGCGACATTAGACTCACGTTCAATTGGGTTGACAAGGTCTTTTGGCCAACGCGAATCCGAAAACCTTGCAACTTCACCAAAATCGTTCCATTATCTGCAGGATCGTCATCGAAATCACTCGTATCGTACCGGTACGAAGCGTATGAAGATACCGCAGAAGACCGAGGCTTCTTCAGTTGTACCGATATTAGAGGAACAGTGAAGGAGCATACCATTAATCTTCGATCAAGAAGCTTCGTAGTTCCGCCGGGAGTATACGGTCGAGGTCTCTTTCGAGTCCTCCTCTCGGATCGTGGAGGTACGCGCTCACTGATGGTACTATCAGGCGCTGTTGAATCGGTGAGATCGGACATAGAGAGGTCGCGCTCCAGTTCACAGGCGATATCATCACTTAATGCTGAAGCGCTTTGGTCCAGGTTGCCGCTAGTGATGCTAAACCACGTGTCATCACTATCAACACTCGAATGCTCGTCTGAGTCACCTGCATCATCAGGTGACGCACCTGTTACCGATGGTGGAGCACTTTCACTATCATCGAGCATGAACTTCTTCAGTGCCGACGTGCTGAGAAAGCTCCCCCGCCTCATAGCCTCGTATCTGTCGTCTGGGTTCGGCATGCCCACACCAGGAATTCCGTACGCGTCCTCGGGCGAATAAAAGCCACCATCCGAGTATTTCCGCGACTTATTCGGCACCTCAGCGTTCGCTAAGCTGAACCGACCAGCCAATGCCACTAACTGGAAATACTTCTCGAGTGACAAATTGAAAGTTAAGGCCGGGAGGTCAGCGTGAACGTAAAATCGCGTCAATGTTGCGTCAAGCGGTAAAATCGACATGCGAACGGTGATGTTAATGTTGAAGCGCTCAACCAGTTCGTACTCTTGCTCCTCGTTATAGATATCCGTAAGGTATGGTGGGAGGGAGACAGACGGATAGTTCATTCCGTTGTTTCCAGCTGCATTGTCTTGAACTCGGTTTGTCTTCCCATAAGGAATCAACAACACGTGAATGTTTGCCACGGATAGGCTGAACTTGTCGTAAAACTCTTCTTTCCAGCGAATGGCTCCCTCTCCTCTCTCCGCTTCATCATACAACTGCTGAACGAAGGACGTGTTCGGATTCACACCTCGAAAATGCGATGGGCTCAGCAGTGCAAGGGACCCCGGCACCGATCTACTCGATGGTGGGCCGCCAGTCGAGCTCATGCTCATTCCCTCACTATCGATTTGACTGAGACGATCAGTTCGAAAATTGATTCGTCCTAGATCAACCACGAGACGAGCACAGTTGTAGTCGGTGTCACTCTCCGGGATAATGATAACCGGTGCTTGAATACGGAAATCCACGGCAAGTGCAATTCGGTTCTCCATAACGTAATCCAGTTTAGCTTCGGTTCGAGCCTTGAAATTTACGATGTCATTGAATGACGCGACTTCAAGTTCTTCCCACAACCCCAAGCTCGCAGGAGTGTCCATAAAGTTCGCCAAGCGGCCCCAGCATCGTGCTGTTGGCGACAGCACAATTTCCAGAGGCTCCATATGAACAAACAACGATGCATCAGCACTAGAATTTGCTGGTTTCATCTCATAGCTCATCAGGAACACAACACCAGAGAGTTTGCTAACGTTTACATCATCTCCATCGCCACTTGGATGAATCGTTTGCTTTCTACTCAGAAGGCGAGAAAATGCAGAGCTCTCTGCGCTTTCATCAAATGCTTCAATAGATTGCAATGACACATCCACAACCACGGTTTCATCCCTCGCCACTGCAGCCACTTGCAACTGAGTAAAAGTACCAAGCAGGAATTCAGTGGGAGCATACTTTCGTCCGTAGCTTGGGTCATCGCGGAGCAGCGTTTTGTTTGTTTCTGGGTCGCTTGCTAGCGTTAGAGATCCCCGCTGTAGCGTCAATGTGACTCTATAAAGCTCGCTGAGTTCCATCTGAGACTCACTATCAGAAGCATCATCCTGCCCGCCCACGTCACGATGTTTATGCATTCGCTTCTTCGAACGCCGAGACGGTTCCTCTAATATCTTGAACAATTCTCGAAGTTCCACTTCAGGAATAATCCGGTGGGGAGTTTGCCCTGATTCTCCATCTGCAGAAGGCGTGGCCAGTTTTGACGTCCAGCCAAACATCCACGCACCCCATGATCGATATCGAACCTCGGCTGGCACGCTGGACTCAGTGAATTCCGTGTCTACTGATTCGGTATCTGAAAAAGCTTGTGGTTTGTGTGTTGGAGGGGTTGGCAGCCGGCGTCGAACACGAGTAGCGCGCGAAGCCTGGAACTTCCGAACTTCGAGATCGGCTAAGTAGCGAAAAAACAACACCTCTTCTACACTCCGACGCCGCTCAATTTCTTCCAGCCTGAAGTCAATCTCAAGAGACGAATGTTTTGGCAGGTTTGCGTAGTCAACCGGGGATGGCCGAATCCTCCCCTGGTCATCATCATCCATCGTATCCCCATTTTCATCAACATTATCATCATTATCTTCACTATCAGAAACAGCGTAATCCACATCTGCAAGCTCCAGTAGCTGTCGTGACTTCTGCTGCCACAAGCTCACGTAGCGCTTGCGATCGTCACGCCGATCTTTCATAAAACCCCAAGCCCATTGCTGCTTCTTCGTTTTCAAGTCTTCAATAACTGAGGTAATCGCATATTTCCACCATTCTGCGGGCTCATCAAAGACCGCTGCTCGCGGCCTAATCTTGCGATACCGCTGGTACTTCGCGTAGTGGTCGGGGATCTGCAGCGCCGACGCCAGATACAGCATATCACAGTACTGCGACTCCTCCAGTCGAAAAGCCACCTCGGAAACATTCACATCGACCTCAAACTTAGGTACATTCGCGTCAAACACGTCGCGGTTCACAATCAGCCTCGCGCTGGCATCAATAGGCTTCAATAAAAAGTGGTGCTGCTGTTGAGACGGGTACAGCTGCATGTGATGGTAGTGTCTGTCATCAAACCGCTTCGGGATTGAGCGGCTGAAGGCGCTGGAAAACTGCTCCGCCGAACACGTCTCAAAGTCGATCTGGCGGTCGCGCTGCAGCTCGCAGTCCGGGTTGCAGTACACACTCAAATGATTGAGCTCCACGATCTTGAAGATGCGCGGCTCGTTGCTTTTTGAACTGTCCACGTACGACGGCTGCCAGTTCGAGTTGGTCGACTGAACGTGCACCGACTCGATCGTGAGCCCCAGGGCGAACGGGTGGTCCCCCGCGCTGTGGTCCTCCACGCGGATATGGATCCGTCGGATGTGCAGCTCCAGGTTGTCGATGATCTTGTTGACCAATCGGGCAGCGAATCCGTCCTCGCCGCTCGCAGCATCGGCTCCGTCCGCCGTCTGCTCCTGGCGCTTGGCCTGTGCGTAGAGCTCCTCGAGCAGCTTCTTCTTGAGCGTGAACTCGTCCATCTGGCGCATGACGGCGTCAATGTCCTCCTCTGTGCGCAGCAGCAGGTACACGTCGTCCACCGTGGCCACCACCGAGTCGGACTGCAGCCGGTTCCACGGGATCTTGAGCTCGATGGAGCCCACGAGGCCACGCACGAGCTTGACGGCGGGCAGCTCCGCCACCACCTCTGGCTTCACCTCCAGCTCCGTGAGCACCACGTAGCCCGACCACACCGCCACATTGATCTTGTCGCTGCTGAAGCACTTGGGCTCGATGTAGCTGCCCAGCGCGCTGGTCAGCAGCCCCGTCACCAGCGTCTCGAACATGGCGTCGGCCGATGCGAGCTGCGCCGCAAATGCGGAATGGAGTGTGGCACGTCACATACTGGTCGGTGTCATAACATGTAAAATGTACCGCGCACTTCAAGGACGGGTCGAGGTTTTGGGGTTTAATGCTTTGGGTTGTGTGACGATAGCACAAGCAGGCGAGCCTGAAGCGGAGGGGGAGAAACTCCATACTATTAGGACCCACGGACGCCCCTTAGCCGAGGAGCATGGAGAGCGTGGATGCGGCGCTGCGCTACCTGCAGCGGCAGTTCGCGAGCGTGGCTGGCGACGAGGCGCAGTGGAACGAGGAGCGCCAGAAGTTGCAGGCGCAGGTGCGCGATCTCGAGGACCAGCGTAGCGAACAGGAGCAGGCCTACAAGGACGCAATGCTGCGCGTCAAGATGCTCGAGTTCGCGCTGCGGCAGGAGCGCGGCCGCTACCTGGCGTCTCCTGCTGCGATACCCAGCACGGGGGGGGCCTCCACCAAGCCCCGCTCCGAGAGCGCCGAGATCTCGCGCGGCGTGACGGTCACGCGCTCCATGGAGCGCTCGAAGTCGGCGCGCACCAGCGAGCAGCCGTCGCCCGCGCCGTCGCCCGTTAGCAGCCCCAAGGCCCACAGCATTTATAGAACAGATAGCAGGAACAAAAGCGCGTCCAACACGCCCAAGAACGCGCAGGGCAAGGGGACGGAGATCTCACGGCCACGGATGATGTCCAGGACGGCGTCCGGGCGGGAGGTGGAGCGCGAGATGAACAGGACCGCGTCCGGACGGGAGGTTGAACGGGAATTGAGTAGGTCGGCGTCAGGATCAGGACGTGAGGTGGAGCGCGAGTTGAACAGATCGGCCTCTGGGTCCGGACGGGAGGTGGAACGCGTCGAACGTACGTGCGGTGGTGGGATATACGTGGAGCTGCTGTGGCTTTATTGACAAGCGATGGTGATGGTGATTTTTTATTTACCAGGTACTATTGAAACGGCCAAGTCGTCCAAGCCGGCGGTGATCCCGATTGCACCCAAGGGGTCTTACCGGGCGCACAAGTTGAAGCTGAAGCTGTCCGGACACATGGTACGGCGTCATTGTTGTCTTGTGTCGTCGAGTTATAACCCGACATACTCACGTGTTTGGCATGCTTTTGCTGCTCCTTTTTTTGCAGGATGGGGTGCGCGCGCTTGCTTTCCACCCAACCGAGCCTTTATTGGTGTCCGGTAGTGAGGACTGCACGGTGAAGGTGTGGAATCTGTCGAGTGTGGCTAATGGGCCCCCATCGCAGCGGGCGACCGAGGTCGACTCGCTTCTGACTATGCGGACGCACACGCAGAGCGTGCTGGCCCTGGCAGTGTTCAGCGCGGAAAACTCCGAATGTCCGCCTGGGCGGGCGGGTACTTTCGTGTCGGCAGGGCGTGATGGAGCGCTGCATCTGTTCCAACTGCCAGGCACAGAGACGGATAAGCCGGAACCGTACACGTATGGGGAATACGAGAGCATGAAAATTCATTCGATCAAGGATGCTCATGACGATGCAATCTGGGACCTGCATGCGCACCCGCTTTCAAACACGTTATTCTCGGCCGGAGCAGACGGTGTTGTCCGAACGTGGGGGGTCATGGCAGGTATGCAAGAGCACATTATAATGAATGCTCTGCATATTGAAGCTGTTGCTAACGCACATACGTGCTTGCTTTTGGTGCGACAGAGCTCGCACTCCAGGGCGAGCTTCGATGCGCCAGCAAGACCAACACAAACGGAACTGGTAGGCATACGTTTTCAAACGCGTGTCAATCCAAATCACGGGCTAATTTCTCTTTTTTTATGGTATTGGAACAGGTCCGAATGTTCGTGGCTCATTGGTGCCAACCTCAGTGTACTCGATGCTTACGGACCCGAAGACGTGCGTTGTCGGATACACAAATGGATCCATCGCCCAGTTCGACTACGCTGCTGAGCGCGTTATTCAGTTGACACGAGCAATTGACGTCGACACGAATGGACGAGGAGGCCAAGTGAACAAGGTGCGCTCTCGATGTATTTCTTCAGCTGACCTTGTTTAATACCTAACCGTGCTTTGATTCGTTGTGCAGATGGTTGTACACCCAACCATGCCAGTCGCTATTGCTGCTCACCAAGATCGGAAAATCCGGATGTACGACATGCGAGCAGGTAAGACTGGTGTATTGATTTTTACTGTACGCGTCGATGGTCTAACCGGTGCATGCCGATTTGAAATGCAGGCGAGTGTGTCGGCTCTCTCACTGCTCACCAGGATTCTGTCACCTCGCTTTCAATCGACGCTGCGGGGTTGTACCTTGCTTCCGGAGGTATGATTGCTTGCTGTTGTCTCGCTCACTTTCTGCTCCACCTTCGTGTTCCTAATGTAATTTGCATGGTGTTCAGGCCACGACGGTTCATTGCGTGTCTGGTCGGTTGGGGACAGACATTGCGTATTTGAGCAAACGGTGCGTGTGATACAGTATACAAGTTCCATTACTGTGGCTACCTTGTAGAGACTGACACTATGCTGGGGTGTATTTGTCGGTGTACAGGCGCATCGGCCGAAGATGGGTGAAGCAGTGCACTCAGTTGCTTATCACCCGTCCCGGAACTTCATCGCGACGGGCGGCGCGGACAGTACAATAAAGATCTTCCAGTGAGCTGTGTAGCAGCTCCTGAAAGTGATATCACCGCTCGATCCCTAGTGTCGAGCGAGTCACAGACGGCTATGTGATGTAGCGAATGTCAAGAGTGTTGCGTGGCTGACTAGTGGAATAGAACTACACCTAGCTTGCTCCGCTCTCGAATTACTACAGTAACTGCGTAGTAGATGTCGATACAGTTCTACTACGTGTCGGTACAAATCCCTGTCTTATTGTTATCACGCGCAACCTCGAAGGATACAGGAAGGGTCCAGCAAGTAGCATACGAAGGCCCGCTCCCTCAACCTTTCGGCGAGAGTGCGGCGGCCGTGTATTGTTATTTCTTCAAGATGATGGCAAAGAGCGATCCCTCGCAGCACGAGCAGCCTACCTAGTCAGGACTAGACAGCTTAGATCACGCCAATGCGGTTGGCCACGTCCAGAGCGTCGTAGTCAGCGGTCAGGCGCACGTACGCCTTCTTCTGGCCATCGGGTCTGCACAAACCAAACAGAGAGCAACAACAACAGTCAGCACAGGTTGCTCC
Organism: Phytophthora pseudosyringae; assembly: GCA_019155715.1. NCBI lineage: Eukaryota > Oomycota > Peronosporomycetes > Peronosporales > Peronosporaceae > Phytophthora > Phytophthora pseudosyringae. The sequence continues at coordinate 38,727 of JAGDFM010000332.1, forward strand.
CCACATCTATCACCAATATCGGACGGAGAGCGGCGTCTGCGTCACCAGACCGCCGCCCCTCGAGGCCACGCCACCGCACTTCCCTATCAGGACTACGGCCAGACGAGCAGCAGCTCAAGGGGGTTCTTTCCACGTGGTCCCTCCGTCCTGCAACTTCAAAGCTCGACGCGATGTGGTGTACCTGATGAGCGTGTTGACCTTGGCGACCTTGATGTCGTACAGCTGCTTGACGGCGTCCTTGATCTGGCGCTTGTTGGCCAGCAGGTCCACCAGGAAGACGAGCGTGTTGTTGTCCTCGATCTTCTTCATGGCCGACTCGGTGGTGAGCGGGGCCTTGATGATGCGGTACTTGTCGAGCTTGTTGCGCGACGGCACGGCCTTGCGGGCGTAGCGCGGGGCGCGGGCCAGCTGCAGGGTCTTGGGCTTGTAGAAGTGCACCTTGGTGCGAATCTTCAGCACCTTGCCGTGCGAGCCCTTGATCACCTTCTTGGACAGCTTGGCGGCCGACTTGCCGGCCGACGTCTTGGGGTTGCTCGTAACCTTCGCCATCTCTGCCTGTTTGCCTCTTTGAGAAATGAACCTCGAGCGTTCAATATCGCCCACACACACAAGCGCGAGGAGCGAGAGCCAACAATTCGTAGCGACCGATTATTAGCCACTGAGAGGCGAGAACAAACGAACTTAAGCGTGTAGTTCGTACTTAAGAGAGGGATTTTCAGCTCATGTACGGGTGGTGTGTCGGACGCTGGTGGCATCAGCGGCAGCGTAGCACTGTATCACAGCCATCTTCTGCGCCGTAAATCTTAGGACGACGCCAGCATTGCGGATGCGCTGCACTCGATTCTTGTCGAGATGACTTCATTCCTGCAAATCCACCATCGAGAGCAAGCGAGTTGGTCCGTGGCCATGCGTTGCGCTGTTTGGCTTGCATCGGCGACGATCGGGGTCGTCGTCACTTCAACTGCTTCAAGTGCGTCAATCGCCTTTACCACCTTGGCCGCGGTCGACAACTCGGTAGCAAGCAAGGCCAGCGACAGCGACGGGGCTGACGCCGCCGCGGGGGTGACTGTGCGCCACATTTTGCACTTTTCGGACGTGCACCTCAACATCTCCGAGTCCCTGAACGACAGTGACTCGGCCCAGATCCCCATCGCCTATGGTGACGACGCGCCCATCAGCTTGTTGGTGTCGGCTCTGGAATACGCCAAGAAGTTGCTGCCCGATCCAGACTTCTTCCTCTACACGGGGGACCACGCGGTGCATGGAGAACTGTCGGACGAGTACCTCGCCGAAGCTGTCGAGGAGAACGTCGAGACCATGGCCGAGTATTACTCGACGGCGGACAACGATACGGTGCTGGACGTCACGGCCATCATTGGCAACGCCGACACAAGTGCGTCTTGGGTTTGAGTCTGTGTGGTGGTGAGGAACTAACGGTTCTGGTGGAAACGTGTAGGTCCTGACTACACCATGAATGTGACGGACCCTGAGACGGAGGAGAACCCGACCATTGCATTGATCTCCGGCGCATGGAATAACACGATGTCGAAGTCAAACCTCGACTGGTTTAACCGTCACGGGTACTTGGCGTACGCCCTCGACGAGAATCTGGTCGTGATCACACTGAACACGCTGCCGTACTCGGTGAGTCCCTTCGATTTAGCTTCTCTGCTCTCGCTCTAGCTAACCCTTTGTCGTGTACGCTCTCTTTCAGCCACAACACTTACCCGATACGTCAAAGGTGCCCGACCCGTTCGAGCAGTTTGAGTGGCTGAATGCCTCGCTGTCAGAGTTGAGGGGGGCTGGCAAGTTGGCTTACATCGTTGGCCACATTCCGCCTATTATCGATTCATACTCTGGGTCCCCCATGTGGAACGATACGTACATCAAGACGTACAAACAGATCGTCAGCCAGTACACAGACATCATTAAGGCACAGTTCTTCGGCCACGTGCACAGTATCGAGTTCCGACTGCCACTTTCCAGCGGCCTGAGTGCACAATTCCAGCAGGACGGAGTGACTGTGGATGATGACTACACAGACAGTTCAGATCTGGTACCGCTGTTCATGGTGGCGGCAATTTCTCCGATCTTCTTGAACAATCCAGCGTTCATGGTCTGGGACTTCGACGCCACGACGTACGACATTCTCGACTTCACGGTCTACGGTGGCAACATCTCATCTGCCACCCAGGATGTCGATTGGAAGGCGCTCTTCCAAGCCAGCACGGAGTACGGGGTCAGTGCATTGAACACATCGGAGATTACCAGCTTTGCGGAGCGAGCAGCAGCGGACGCAGAACTTCTGGAGCAGTACTACTTCAACTCGCAGGCCCAGTCGCGTCTCCAATCATCGTGTTTGGATGCCGCGTGCCAAGCGAAGTGGATGTGCTCACTGTATTGGTGGTCTACCGTTGCAGACTTCAACTCCTGTGTGATGTCCACCAAGGCGTCGAAGTCGAAGGATACTTCTGCTATCCAGAACTCAATCCCTTCGTCGGCGGGGTCGCTGTTGTTCGTATCAGCGGCCATTATCTTGGGAGGGATGGCCGCAACCGCAATTTTTGTGCTGGTTTCTTCCAGAGTATGTCGTCGAGGCGGTGACCAAGAAGCTTCCAAGCTCTTGCAGCGCCAACGCGTCCACTTCGCAGCGATGGTATGACGAACCGATAGTAGACAAGCCAAAAGGTGGCTACGATAAGGCCAAATAACCTTAATAAAACGCTGCTTCGTTCGTCTCACGATTAATATCGCCCGTTGTTCGTAATTTAGTCGTGGAAGAACGATCTACGTTTTAACATGTAAGTAGGAGATTGACTATGAAGGCACCCAAGCCGAGCCCGCGCTTAGATTCCTCATTTTCCTTTTCAAGTCGAGTTGTCAAGATAGTCTACACGATTGTGTGTCACCTGTACGCAAAGGAAGGCAACGTAGTTGGCTTCTTCTCCTGATCTATAGAGTAGAGCTTGGAGATTCACCAAGCGAACCCGTTTCACCATGAATTCATGAATCCATTTGTAGCGACGGAGCTGGAGATCCGTCCATTCAACGAGCTGGGATAAACGACTGCAAGCAAGATAAACGCGAGTCTGCACGTTGGATTCACAGGAAGCAAGGGACCAGGTCGTGCGCGCTGTTGTGGGTGCAGAAAAAGCTAAGCTTACTGGTGGTTACTGAGAGACTATGCAATGGTTATCTTCTCGACTTCAATGCTATACCGTGGCTTGCGCGTGTGCCATACAATAGACTTGCGAGCGAACCTCTTGTGAGCACTATTCCTCAAGTACAGAGCTATGTACGAGGTTTGTCGGACAGATCCCAATGCATGTAATAGCAGCTTTCACGAAACGGCACACTCGAAGTAATAAGAGTCCAAACGGGTGCTGAAAGCAAAGCACAGTGTTTAGCCGGTTGAGAAAGAAGGAAAACAGAAGGCTACTTTGTTGCCGCTCAATAGTCCCCGTAAAAGCTACAACGTACTAGCATTTTTTTGGGAGAGGTAACTGCAGTCGCAGCCTATTGTGCGCGTTGCTTCCCGAATACGTCATTGGGGCGCTGGTTCTGAGCTCCAGCGTATTCATTTTGTAGCCTTCTAATATGTGTGTGACGAGACAATGCGGTTACCTGTACGATATCCTGTTTATCCAGGCGTAACGAGTAGGTAAGAGTCTTCATTTGAACATTTGTAGAATGCTTGCAATGTTCCTAAAAAGGTTAAGCTGCATGTAGTTGTGCAGCACAACCTGCGCTATGTAGGCTGAATGTGAAACACCACCACTACATGTACATACAGCCCGCACCGCACCTCAATTTCCAGCTTCAAGCACGACAAAAGTACACAAGATTACGTGGTAAACGCAGGGCGGCCAAGGCAACGAACGCAACAAACCTCCTATGCATAGACATGGAGGTTATTGGGTTATCACAAGTGGCACATGGATCGCTAAGCGCCTACCCGATTACCTCTTGACGTGTTTTTCGTGGGTAGCGTCTGAAGACCCGCAAAAATCGGTTTCGAAAGATGTACATGTACACGAAGATCCTCGTGGCACGGAATATTTTAGTTTTGGTTGTACTGATAGTAAACACGGTGTACCTTGAGGTTAATGCACTTTTCAGCACGAAACGATATCTCGACCGCAACTGAGGGCGAATTGCCCAGCTGTCCAGCTTCTCGAGAATGGAGTAAACAGAGCGCCAACTGCCTAGGTGCCGCACGGAAAGCATGCACGGAAGCTACAACCTGCAGATCCACGGTCCGTTCATGCCGAGTCATGGACGTGGCCAGCTTCCTCAATGAACGTGGCGGTCGGTAGGCTGTGGTTGCAGCAGGAACTGAACCAGAAATGCTGGCTGAACGGTTTGTTGTATGAAGTAGGCATGCCCGAGTTGACCACGAAGTTCGTGACGAAGCTAGTGCCGGCGTCGGATCTGCTTCTGCTGCAACAGCACCAGGCGAAAGCGGAAGGGGAAAGGTTCATTGGCGACATCCAGAGCACGCGCACGTTGCACTTGTACTGTACAAGTTGCAGCGGGAAATGATTGGATGCATTACCCTAATTGAGGTGACCAACAAAGAAGTCCACCGCCGAAAAGGGAGTTGCAGCTTTTGGTGGAGAGCATCACTGACAATTACACGGAGTGACCGACGCCGCTTGCTGATGACCTTCATGAGCAACCTCCTCGGCAGCCAACGCTGCTTCGCGGGAGCTCGAGGCTTTAAATCCAGTTGCGAGAGAGAGATGGTCCACGATGGGATACGTTCGACGCCGTCTTGCTCGCAGCGACGCGATCGTGTTAACTTCAAGGTGGTTTGGCGTTTTTGTCCCCACGGCTGCTTCGCACGAGATCCAAGCCGGGTTTCATGTTCTTGGGACAGCTCCATTCTCACCCGACACCATCGTGCATTGCAGCATCATTTCGCTAGGAAGCCCGTTAATTCCCAGCGCTTGACGGCGGCGACGAGGCAGTTGTGAAAGATCTGACCAAGCCGGACGCCAAGGACTAGCAACTGCAACCAGCTGTGGCGAATTCCTCGATCACGGCGTGATTCACGCTGCGGTGGTGCGCACGCATCAATGCTTACAAGGCAGAACTGGTAGAAGGGACCTTCGTAAGGAGAAATCGGAGTGCGAAAACCCATCCGATATAGTAAACTCACGCTCCGTTGATGGCGTTGATGCTCCGTTAATCCAACGCGGATGAGACGCCCTGCACAGTGTGCAGTGCACACTACACTCATAGCCCCTTCTCAATGCCCCTGCCGGTCGCTCAGTCAACTCGATGCGTGACGCTACCGAGCAGGGAAGAGTCTCACCAAAAACGGAACCTGTCTCCACACAAGAAGACGGCGACGGAGAGAGGTCCAGCACATCGCTCACTCTAGTTTTTCGCGCCAGCAGACTGCGCCGGCAACGAAGTCAAGGCGCCGACCTCCGTTTGGTAGCCATGAAGCAGTCTCCGACCGCTCTCCCTGAGCTTTCTTCCTACCTGCCGACGTCTTCTTCTGACTCGCGAACCTCTATCATGGCCATCACCAGCATCGACAGTAGCGTGGGGGTCAAGAAGAGGCGCAACAGCGTCGAAGGCGCGTTCTCGGCATTAAGTCCCAGCCCTTCAACGCCCCACCAGCTCGAGAACGAGCAGCTCAAGAGGAAGCAGGCCCCTCTTGAAGTCGAGGATAGGGCAGCACCGGCGGTGTCTTTCTCTCGGCTTGACAGTATTTATCGAGCTCAAGAGCACGGCAGTCCACTCGTCATCTCCAAGGACTTTGCCTTTTCGTCTACATCCTCCTCTCATGATGGCGACGTGGAGTCAACAAGTTATTTCGCGTCACAGCCGACCACTCCGCGTCGCGAGCGCACATCAAGGTACTTGAGCGAGGGCGACCGCCGAGAGATCATCACGCGGATCGATGCGGGCGAAAAGCAGGTGGCGCTTGCTAGGGAGTTCAGCGTGAGCCGTGCTGCTATCTGCAATCTGTACAAGAACCGGTGGGAGGTGCTAACGCGGGGGGGCCGTAACCCCGAGTCCAAGCATCCGAAGAGCACGAAGTCGCGCGGCAAGAGGTCAAGCCCACGCTCGACACTCCGTCCGGCGGCAAACGACGAGGCAAGCACAGGCGTGGCTGAGCCCATAACGGTCTACCCCGATGTCTCCATGATATCAATTAATGCGGAGGAGAGTCGGTGCGATAACAATCAGGGATCAAACACGGACGGAATTATCGTGAACCGATCAAGGAAAGATGAGGACGACTTCAGTCGAGACAGCAGCCTGTCGTCGGTTGCACTTCAATTAGACTCCATGCAAGGAGACCATTTGGGGCACCATCACGAAATCGGACACCATCAAGCATCACCCGACCAGCGGTCACCATTTGACGAAGTAGGAAGCAGTCCGGTGGTATCCCCATCTTTTCTCGTCCACGAGGCTTCAGCATACTCGTATCCGTGTCGGAATTTGATCGCGTCGCTGAGGGACGAAAGCATCAGCACAGTAGTGTTCCAACAGCGAGCCACGCGGCTGGCACGTCTTCTGATCGAAGAGGCACTGACTTGCTTGCCTCACGAGGACCTCCAGATCAAGAACCAGTTCGGAGACGTGTGCCACGCGACCCAATCTCTGCACGAGCGAGACGTCTGCGGCATCTCGATGGAGGACAAGAGCATGGTGCTGCTGCGTGCGTTTTCCACCATCAGTCCGTCGTCACCCACGGGTGTGGTTTCCATTGAAACAAGAGCTACAGACTACAAGAGCAACGGCAACGCCAGCATTCACGCGCAGCTACCTCCCGTTAGTTCGCACCAAGTCGTGTTACTCCTTGATATCCAGTGCGCTACCGGAAACGAGGCATGTGCGGTGCTCCATCATCTCGTGCACGAGAGGCAGATACCCGCCAAGCGTATTTATTTTGTGACGGTCATCAGTTCCTTCGAGGGGCTCCAAAACGTGTTCCGCCATTTCCCAGGTGAGTTGCCCGCTTGGGCTCCTGAATGCTATGACAACAATTAAACTTTCTTACACTTTTGTTTCGCAGTCGTCACGCTTATCACAGCTCAAGTGGATACCGTACTAGACATGAACCAACGTATCCGGCCGGGCATTGGAGATTTCATGCAGCGCTACTGGAACGTCCACGCCGACCGTAGCGCGTCATAACGCCTTCAAAAGTGCAAACTACTACTGCCAAGTAGGTTTGTCTGTCAGCGAAAACAAGGCAAGCCGTGTTGGTTTGAATTAAAACTTCCACCTTATCCGTACTTGCTCGTTTACGCTTAGTGTGCGAGAGAGATGCAGACGCAAGGCAGCGCCAAAGTTAGTCGTCCGCGAGCCGCCGCCATACTATGCCGCCACCGCGCAACGTTTCAGAATCATGTCGGCGTCCGTGCTGCAAGTCCTCACAGCGTGACATTTATTGGAGTATGCAGTCGTCTACAGTTCCTTGAACTGGTGCGCGTCCAGGCTCTCCTGGCCGTTCTCCAGCAGCGCCAGCAAGGCGCCCGCGAACACCTTGTAGTCCGGGTGCTCACGGTGTTTCGACACGCT